>PVKB01001217.1:0-102682 GCA_004027205.1 Ctenodactylus gundi
CCCTCCTGCCATCCTCTCTGAGCCGCCGTGTGTTCTCCGGTCGAATGTGCATCGTTGTCTGTTTACAGAAGTAATACATGAGACTAAAGGGCCACGTGTGAGACCTATGTGGTGACACAGGCCGGTAATCCCAGCGCTGGGAGGCTGAGGCAGGAGGATCATGAGCTTAACAGCCTAGCAAGACTGTGTCTCAAAATCGAAACCAAGAAGTGGGCTGAGGATTATGAAGGCCTGGAGAACCCAAGGCTGACGTGCCAGGCAGGAGGCCTGCAGCGGAGGGGGAGAGGCACCGCGGGGCTCTCCGCGCTGGCCGGCCCGGGGTGGCTGGTGGGCTTGGGGGCCTGATGTCCACAGCGAGCGTCGTCCAGCTCCCAGAGGGGCTGTGGGAGCACAGATGGACAAACCCGAGGTCACAGAGCTGGTGGGAGAGGGGCTGGTGCCAGGGGTGCAAGGGGTGCCCCGAGGGAGGGCGAGGGAGCAGAGGGGATGCCCAGAGGGGGCATCAGGACGGACTACCTCCCAGGACCTCCTTCCCGCCCCAGCCCTACCCCACTCCAGAGCAAGAGTCAGGCCCTCTGTTGCCATGACAACCAGATCTCAGCAGTAAAAATAGCAACTTATTTTTTATTCTACATCTTTAGCAAGTGGGGAAAAAGAAAATTCATGTCTAGGCTGGGGGTTCATTTTAGGGGTCCCTGCAGAGCTCCCTGCCAAGACCCGCTTAGAAGGGCACAGGAGCCAGGGGCGGGGGCTAGGCCCCTGTGCCTTGGGGGGTCCACCCCAGCCTCCTGGGGCCAGGCCTGGATCCCCAGGAATGGGGGCCCTGCGTCCTTCTTTCATTTCTGCAAAGCCAGCAGGGACCTGGAGGCTGGAGGCTGGGGCTAGGGAGGAGGCGCTGCGGCACCTGCGGACCCGTGGGCCTGTGGAGTCCGGCATCCGGCAGAGCCGGGACACGCAGGACGTGGCTGTCTCTGCTTCACTCTGGTTCCCTTCTCCTGAGCTCTAGGGGGCCACTAGGCTTTCTGGGAGAGTGTGCTGGGCAAAAGTTGAGTCCAGAAAACTGAGGCGGGGCAGATCCTGTCCCTGGAGAAGGTTTCCAACCTCCAGCCTGGATCCCCTCCTCACAGGGGTGCCGACCCCCGAGCTGTGGCAGCTTTGTCCTTACTGATGTGTGCTCGCGGCACACGACAATCATGTTCTTTTGGGACATTTGGCTCTGGATGGCTCCTACGCCCTTCTCTCCCACCCCCTCCTCCCCCACACCCTTTCCCACGAGGCCTCTGAGTTTCCTACCACTCTCCTTTATTTACTTCTTTATTTTTCTGAAACAAGGCCTCAGTCTGTTGTCCAGGATGGTCCCAAACACTGTGTCGCCCAAGCTGGCCTTGGACTGATGGCAGTCCTCCTGCCTCAGCCTCCCGAGTGCTCCCCCATCCTCCACTCGTTCTCCACCAGTCCTCCTTTGTTTTTCTTTTCTAAATTTTGAGACGGGTCTTGCTAAGTCGCTCCAACTTGTGATCCTCCTTCCGTGGCCTCCCAGAGCGCCGAGATGAGACGTACTACCTTGTCAGGCTTAAGATTTTAATTTTACTTGATATCAGGGCAAATACTTCCCCGAGGCTGGTGGCCGTCATGCTGGAAGTCACAGCTCTGGGTTGGTCCTGCTGAAGAGCAAGCTGAAACCCGCAGCTCTGAGGGTCCCCCGACCCAGCCGCCACCAGCCCCTCCTGTCTCCATCACGGGATACCTGGGCTTCCTGCCCTGCCTGCTCCTTGGTGGTCCACACCGCAGGCCCCTGGCCTCTGCTGCCGGCCAGCCTTGACCTCAGGTTGCCTGGCTGAAACCTACAAGGGCTGATGGAGGCGGGGGGAAGCAGTGTGTGTTTGAATAAAAAAATATATAGCAAAAACCCATTACCACGAATCCCCCCAGAAGGATTCTGAACACCCTCATCCAGCGTTCCTGCTGCTTCTTTTCTTTTTCTTTCTTTCTTTTTTTTTTTGAGACAGGGTCTCACCCTGTACCCCAGGCTGGCCTTGGATTCAGAACATCCTCCTGCCTCAGCCTCCCTGGTGCTGGGATTACAGGTGTGCGCCACCACGTCCAGCTATTATGTGGTGCTGGGGAATCGAACTCAGGGCCTTGTGCTTGCTAGGCAAGTGCTGACTGCCGTGCCATTTCTCCAGACCCCTGTTGCTTTCTGCAGAAGCACTGGAAGTCCTCTATCTTGACTCTGTTTACAAGGTGCTATCAGTAATAGGGTGACTGTAGCAGCTGAGTGCCACCCGACGGACTGGACCAAGCGTGACTGCACGCTGCCATCGTCTTCCTCAGTGGATCTGGCTTGGGTGACTTCTGGCTCTTCTCTGAAGTCAAAACAACCATGAAAAGTCAAAGCTCTGAGTCCATTTGGGACACAGAGGCAGCCACGGGAGCACCGCTGTGGGTGCTCAGGAGCGAGGCCTCCAGGGCTGCTCAGAGAGCTCCAGGGACAGCGACGGTGCACTCAAAGGGCAGGGAGGGTCTCGGGGACGTTAGTGCCCATGTGTGTTTTATTGTAGTAACATTTTTCTAACTTCAAATAATGGGGGTTGAGGTGTAGCTCAGTCATTAAAGTGCTTGCCTAACACGCACAGGGCCCTGAGTTCAAATCCCAAGCACCGCTAAAGATTACCTGGGCATTGTAGTGCACATGTTTAATCCTGGCACTCAGAAGCTGAAGCAGGAGACTGTCATGAATTAGAGGCCAGCCCGGGTTACATAGTGAATCCAGGGCCAACTGGAGCCACTGGGCTTGAGGAGGGCGGGATGGAGGGAGGACAGGCTGACCTTGTAGTATTTAGGTATTTATTTATTTATTTACTTACTTACTGGCAGGGTCTCTGGAGTCCGGGCGGGTCCCCGACACCCCCAGGACCTTGTGCTTGCAAGGCAAGTGCCCTAACCTCTGGGTTACACCCTCAGCCTCCCTCCCTTCAATTTGGGGACCAGTCCTGGCTCCCATGGGAAGGCTGACATTTTTCCCCCATCAAAGACTGCCTGACCTCCAGATGTCTCCAAGAGTGTCACCCATGGGGCAGGTGGCAGGTTCCCATAGCCTCCAAGTGCCCTAAAGGAGAAAGCCGACTTTTGCAGGTCCGGGGACCTGGGGTGGGTGTGGGGAAGGTCAGGCTGGAATCCCGTGTGAGGATGATTGGCCTGTCCCAACATAATGAGAGTTCCCACGGGCACACAGTCCCGGGCGCGGAGGGTCAGGGGCCGTCCCCGTGGGGGGCGGGCCCCTTGGGCCCATCGCGCTGAGGTGAAGATGGCAGCGCCACCGGGGGCGAGCGGCGGCGGAAGCGCGGGCAGCCTGCTCCTGTCTACGGGGACAGGGCGGCTCCGTCTGGCCGTGGCCGTCTCGGCAGGCAGGAGATCGGCCGTGCGGAGTGCGGGGGGGACACGGCTGGAGGGAGGGGGCCGCGGCCGAGCGCTGGGTGACGCGCGCCCCGCCTCCGCCACCATCTGTCGGGATTTGGCGGCCGCGGCGGCGGCAGCTCCTGCCTGGCGGGGTGCGCCTCCCGCTCCCCGTGCCCACCTGCTGCGCCGCTCGCGGGTCCCCAAGTTCCCCGTGCGCGCTCGGGCCGGGCGCCCATGGCCACGCGCGATGTTCGCGCCCAGGCTGCTGGATTTCCAGAAGACCAAGTACGCGAGGTGAGGGCGCGCGGGGCGCGGGGAGCCCGGGCCGGGGTCGGGATCGGGGAGGTGGCGGGAGGTGGCGGTGGGGCCCGCGCTTTGTCCCGCCGCGCGGCGGCAGATCGGCGTTGGCGACCCGGACCCTGGTTCTCGCTGCGCCCCTACTCTCCGCCGGGCGCCCCCGGCAAGTCGCGTCCTGTCCCCTCGCGGTCCGCGCTGGCGGGGCGCGCATGGGGGGGCGGTCCTCCCCCTGGGCCCGCTGGAGGATTAGGGGGCGATCTTGGAGGGAGCCCCCTGCGCGGTCCCCGCGGCGCAGGTGGGGACGGGAACGGGTGGGCGCTGTGCGCCGGGGCCCGGTGCTCTTGTCAATGGGGAAACTGAGGCTCAGGCCCGGGAGGAGCGGCTGGCGCGCCGTAGCTGCAACCTTCTCATGGAGGAAGCCCCCAGGTCCCCCGCCAAGCCTCCGGCTGTCTGTCTGTCTGTCTCTCTCTCTCTCCTCTCCTTCTTTATGGTTTCCACTGGACGCTGAACTCTGGGCCTTCACGTTGAAGTACATCCACAGTCTTTTCTAAGTTTTGATTTTAAGTTGGCCAGGCTGAGTTTGAACTTGTAGTGCTCCTGCCTCAGCCTCCCAGAAGTGCCCCACAGGCCCCACTTCTCTCTCTCTCTTCTTTCTTTTCTCCTTTCCTCTTCTCTTTCTCTTTTCAACTCTCTCTGCAGCTGGCTTGGAAGCCACTCCCGCCTCAGCCTCCCAAGTGCTGAGATTACAGGCGGTACACTAGGCTCTGAGACTTGGTTTTTCTGTTAAAGGGGGATGACGGATGCTCCCCCGGAACCCCGCCACGGGAGTGAGTCAGACTTGGCTGCCTGGACCCTGCTGTCCCGATTCATCATGCCAGGGATCGCATATGGGGGCTGCGGGCTTTCTTCCTCCTTCTTATCGTGTGTGTGTGTGTGTGTGTGTGTGTGTGTGTGTACTGGGACTTGAACACAGGGCCTTTGCTCTGCGCTGCATCCCAAGCTCCTTTTTATTTGATTTGAGACAGGATCTCAGTAAGTTGCCAGGCCGAGCTGGAGCCTGCTGTCCCTCTGACTCAGCCTCCTGAGCGCTGGGATGGCAGGCCTGCACCCCCACACCCTGCCATGCCTGGGCCCCCAAAGGTTTGTTCTCCTGGGTCCCACGTGCTGTCTTGGAACACGATTTGTGGACTGTTCTCTGGCAAGGGAGAAGGCCAAGGCTGAGGGCTGTGCACCCGGCCCTTCCTTCTGTGTGGTCTCCGGTAGATGTCTCGACTTTTCTGGACCTTAGCAGAAGCTGGTCGGTAAAGGCAGGAGGATGGGTCCAAAGCACCTCTAGCCGTGTATGACCAGAGGCTGGGGGGAGGGGACACGGGGTCCTTCAGGTTCAAGTTCAGCTTGTGTGGGCCACGGTCCAGAGGGGAACCGGATGGCATTGGTTAGAACCGCTCCTGTTCTCTTCCGGGGGTGCAAACTTCATTACAGCAGCAGCGCAGTCCGCAAATGAAGCCTTTGTTAACGGCTTCTCCGTGGAACAAGCTTAATGGCCTGATGCAGGGCTGGGAGCATCCAGGCCGCAGATCCCGCTTAATGTTTTCTACTGGCCGCTCGCTCGGCTGAGGTTTGTCTCAGAAGATAAAAAGAAACAGGTGACTTTAATTTTCAGGATCTCGTTCAGTTAACTCTCTGTGTTCAGAGTGTTGTGATTTCAACATGTAATTAACATGAACAAATTCTTCAAGGATTTTTTTTGTTTGTTTGTTTCTGAGACAGGGTCTCTGTAATCCAGGCTGATCCTGAATTCATTAGGCAGCCGAGGCTGGCCTCAATCTTGTAGGAATCTTCCTGCCTCAGCCTGCCCAGTGTTGGGATTACAGGCACGCACCACCGCACCCAGCTTTATGTGGTGCTGAGGAATCGAACTCAGGGCCTCGGGCTTAATAGGCAAGCGCTTTGACCGCTATGCCATTCCTCCGGCTCCAAGGGGTACACTTTTGAGGCTGATACCTTGTCCCTGTCACCTTCCTCTCTGGCTACCTTTCTCTTTCTGTGTCCTGGCCGCCGGGCAGTGGTGGTCCTGCGGCAGGCTGCGGAGCCATGGAGCCAGCAGGCTACAGGCCGAAGAGACACAAGGTATCACTTTCCTCGTAGGGATGGAAAGCTGACCGACACCACGGCTCGTGGCCCTGCCAAGGACACTCTCCCTCTCTGAGCCTCTGTTTCGCCATGGACAGTTGGGACAAGTGTTTGCTAGTTTCCACCCAGGGTCTGGGATGGAAGCAGCCATCTGGTCTCTGAAGTGTTTTTCTACATCAAGAAACATTGATTTATTATTTTTGGAGACAGGGTCTCACTCCTTAGTCTAGGCTGGTCTTGAAAACATGTGTCAGCCTCCTGAGTGCTGGAATGACAGGCGTGTGCCACCATGCTGGGCGAGAATTGTACTTCTTGGGACAGTGTGGTCCTGGTGGAGGGCCAGCAGCTGGACCGGTGGGCACATGACAGAGGTCCAAGCAGGTCTGCGTGTGCGAGGGCTGGGGACGTGGCCCAGGGCAGCCCTGCTGAGGATCCCGGCAAGGGTGGCAGATTGAGTCAGCGCTGGGACGGCACCAATGGGTGCAGGGAAGCTGGAGCTTGCCGCGTGCCACGCGGGAATGGCATTTTTAGGTGGAGTAAAGATTTAAAACTGCAATTAAAAACGTGAAGGTTTTTGGACATTCGAAAGACTAACTTTTGGAGTCAGGCAGGAGTCTTGGCGAGCGCTTTTAAGCCTATCACTCAAGCATCTGAGGACCATAAATTCCAGTCTAGCCTGGGTGATGCAGTGATGTAGTTTTTCCCCCAACAGGGGATTGAACCCAGGACCTTCACATTAAGCCATATCTCTAGCTTTTTTTATTTTATTTTATTTTGAGGCAGGGTCTTGCTCTGTAGTCCAGGCTGCTCCCGAACTCGTTATGTAGGCCAAGCTGGCCTCGAGCTCACAGTAATCCTCCTGCTTCAGCCTCCTGAGTGCTGGGATTACAGACATGTGCTACCACACCCAGTTTGTATGGTGCTGGGGAATTGAACTCAGGACCCTGAGCTTACTAGGCAATGCGTTAACCTCTGAGCTATGCCCCTAGCCCCATAGGCTCAGTTTTTGGTTTTGATTTTGAATAAGATCTCACAAAGTTGCTAATTTGCCAGATTGCCCAGTTTGGGTTTAAGCTTGCGGTTTCTTCCTGCCTCAGCCTCTTGGGGTGCTGGGATTATGGGCTTGCACTCCAGGCCCAGATTTAAAATTTGAAAAAAAATTGTGTGGCATCAGGATTTAGCTAAGCATGAGGCCGCGGTTCAATCTCCAGATTGAAAGAAAATAAAAGATGGCTTTTTGGACTTCAGGACAATGAAGATTTCTGAAGGCACATGAAGTACAAACAATAAAAGACTAATAAGCTAGACTGTATTTAAAATTAAAAATTCCTGTTTATCAGAAAACACCATGTAGGGCTGGGGAGGCAGCTCAGTGGTAAAAGTGCTTGCCTACCATGCCCAGGGCCCTGGGTTCAATTCCCTAGTTTGCTGGGCATGTGGCATAGGCCTGTAATCCCAGCACTCGGGAGGCTGAGACAGGAGGATTGCTATGAATTCAAGGCCAGCCTGAGTTTCATAGTGAGTTCAGGACCAGCCTAGACTACAGAGCAAGAGCCCGCCTCAAAAAAAAAAAAAAAAAAAAAAGTAGAACCTGATCCACAGACTTGAAGGATGTGCTTGTAACAAACACTTTTAGCCAGCAAGTCATTAATAGCCAAGATGGGTAGAAGCAGCTGTATGTGGGGACAGTGTTTTTTTTTTTTTTTTGAGACAAGGTCTTGCTCTGTAGCCCAGGTTGAACCTGAACTCACTCTGGAGCCCAGGCTAGCCTTGAACTCATGGCAATCCTCCTGCCTCAGCCTCTTGAGTGGTGGGTTTACAAGTGTGTGCCACCATGCCCAACTAATTTTTATGTCGTGCTGGGGAATCGAACCCAGGGTCTTGCGCATGTGAGGTAGGCACTCTAACCATTGAGCTATGCCTCCAACCCAGTGTGCAAATTTGTAATTCCAGCTACTCCAGAGGCTGAGTCAGGAGCATCTGAGCCTGCTGTGCAGGAAGACCTCATCTCAAAAAAACAAAACAAAACAAAACAAAACAAAAAACAAATTAAAAACAAACAAACAATGACAAAAAACCAAACTGGGCTCACTGGTGCACACCTACAATCCCAGCATTCTGGGAGGCTGAGGCAGGAGGATCACAGGTTCGCGTTCAGCTTGGGAAATTTAGCAAGTAAGATCTTGTCCGAAAATTTTAAAAAAAGGCCTGGATGTAGCTCGGAGTGAAGGCCCCGTGTTCAAACCCTAGTACCACAAACAACAAAAGCCAAAGTCCAGCTCCGGTTGCTGAGTATGCGTACATCTCAGGGGGCAGCTTAGGTGGGATTGCAAAACACACAGGAAAGAATGCGCTGATCACACCTGAGCCAGCTCCCCACGTGGTCCCAGGCTGGGGGAGATGGGGAGGGAGGCGGTTGGGGTGGGGGTGTCTATGCCAGATCCCGTGTTCTGACTTGAATGCTGTGGGGGTGGCGTTGGGAGGTGGGCCCTTTAAGAGGTGATCAGTCTTAAATGGATTAAGGCCTTTCTCCGGTGAGGGGACAGGGCGGATTAGTTTCCTGGACTGCAAGATGTTCCCAAGAGAGGTTGCTCCGGTGGCGCACCTGTCATCGTCCTCCTCCTCCTTCTCCTCCTTCTTTCTGAGACAGGGTCTCACTCCGTAGCCCAGGCTGGTTCTGAGCTCACTATGGAGCCCAGGCTGGCCTCCAACTCACAGCAATCCTCCTGCCTCAGCCTCCCGTGTGCTAGGTTACAGGCGTGTGCCACTATGCCCAGCTTATATGGCACTGGGAAATCGAACTCGGGCACTGGGAAATCGAACTCGGGCACTTAGTGTTTGCTAGGTAAGCCCTTTAACTGCTGAGCCATTCCTCCGGGCCATGTTTTATTCTTTTTGGTGGAGGGCAGTCCTCCTGTTTCAGCCCCCCGAGGGCTAGGGTTACAGGTGTGTGCCACTGCCTGGCTGTACGTAGTGCCGGGAAATCCAACTCAGTGCTGTATGCTTGCTAGGCAAGCACTTCAACTCCTCACCATTTATTCTCTACAGGTGACCCCACCTGAGACAGTTTGTGACGGCAACAGAAAACAGACTAAGGCGGGTCGATGCGGACGAGGCCGGCCGCCCAGGAGCTTCTGGGTCCTGGCCATGGTTGTCCCACTGGTTGAGTGAGCAGGCTGTGGCCGCACCCAGTGCAAGGGAGGCTGGGAAGGGAGCCAGCTGTCTGTTCGGGCTCCCCCTTCCCACCCCTGCCAGAGTGGCACCGGCAGCCAGGCGGCACCAGCCAGAATCGTTGTGTGAATCCTGGCCATACGATTTGGGACATGCGAACTGGCCTTGGAGGGGTCGGTCCCCTCCCCTGCTCAGGCTTTTAACGGGGGTCACTCCAAACCAACTCGACGAGTCTAGTGTGCTAGCAGCGTGTGCTCCTTGGCGGTTGATTTTCATCTTGTGGTGCTGGGGATTGAGCCCGGGCCTTGTAATTTTTTTACTTTGAGACAGTGTCTGGTTAAGTTGCCCAGGCTGACCTCAAGCTTGCAAGCCTCCTGCCTCAGCCTCCCAAGTAGCTTGGACGCCTCCCTGCAGCTCATGAGAAAAATTTTATTTTATTTTGAGACGGGGTCTCATTCTGTAGTCCAAGCAGGTCCCAGGTTGGCCCGGAACTCATGGTAATCCTCCTGCCTCAGCCTTGTTAGTGCTGGGATTACAGATGTGCAGTGCTAAAACTGGCTGATTTTTATGTGGAGCTGGGGAATCGAACCCAGGTTCTTGCACAAGGGCTCTAACCCCAGCCCCAAGAAAAATTTAAATAATGCAAAGTATGTACAGAAATAAAAGCGACGGGGCTGGAGGAATAGCATAGCGGTTAGAGGTCTTGCCTAGTGAGCACAAGGCTCGGGCATGGTGGTGCATGCCTGTAATCTCAGCACTTGGGAGGCTGAGGCAGGAGGATTGCTGTGAATTTGAGGACAGCCTGGGGTACAGAATGAGATCCTGTCTCAAAAAAGTAAAAGAATCATCACTTTTACTTAACTTCACCATGGTAAGATCATCACTGTTAATGTTTGGGGGTGCATGTTTTTTTTTTCCAGTCTTTTTTATGCTGTGACTTGGAGGCCAACCTGGGCTCCATAGAGAATCAAGGATCAGCCTGGACTACAGAGCGAGACCCTGTCTCAAAAAGAAAAAAAGAAAGAAAGAAAGAAAGAAAGAAAGAAAGAAAGAGAAAGGAAGGAAGGAAGGAAGCAGATGTGCTCTGCTCTGACCCTGCTCTCCTGTCCTTTACTATTTGCAAACCCAATTTGACCTGTGTCTGGCAATCTGTCTTGCTGCTGCATCCGGCTCCCCCCTGAGGCCACGCCTGCTGTCCCCACACCCCTCACCCTGCTCCTGTGGTGCTGCTCCCAGTGGAGGGCTCTCCATCCTCAGTTCTGGGCATCATTAACCAAGTCACGTGGGTCCCAAGTGCCCTGGCTGCTCAGCTTACAATGGCGGCCGCCCTGTCTCGAGGAAGGCCCCGCCCCATTCCCCCAGCCCTGCGGAGGCCTTGGTGCCCCTCCTGGGGTGTCCTGCCACCCAGGGCCGGGGGAGGGGCTTGGAATGTGGGAGCTCCGCCCACCCTTGTTAGCGTGGTACCTGTCACCCCCTGAATGTCGCACTGAAGCCCCTTGCAACCAGCTTGGCCTTTAGCCGGGACCTGGCATTCTGACGGGACCTCCTTTGTCTGTGTAGCTTTGGTCTAAAAATCATTAAGACAACGTGCGTAGCCAGCCGTGGTGGCCTCACCTGTGAGCCCTCTATTTTGGGAGGCTGAGATGGGAAGATCTCAAGTTCAAGCCTAGCCTGAGCTGTCACTTGGTCAAAATAAAGTTAAAAATTTAACAAGGGCCGGAGGTGCGCCTCTGTGCAAGGAAGTCCTGTCCCCAGGATTGCAAAAAACAGAACATCAGAGAATAAACACAGGAAGCAAGCGTTTCCCCCAGAGCGACCTGCCCCCTCGGTGACAAGCATGTCCCCACCTACAGTGACAGTATCGAACACGCTCCTTACTGGTGGCCCTCACACAGCTGGAACCCGGCCGCTGTCAGAGAGGAGCCGTGGTCGTCACTGGCACAGGTCTGCGTGGGCTTCGGGGCCAGCAACGCTCAGATGAGTAATAAAGATATCTCTCGTTTATTAAGAATTATATATTTCATAGAAGTAGTGGTTTTTGACCTCATTATAGCAAAATCGCAATGCTATTTAATTTACAATTTTCACCTAAATTTGTCTTCCATTAATGGCCATAATCTAAAGCCACGCTGTCCAATACCATAGCTCTGGCCTCAGGAAACTATCTGAATTTCACAGTAGCTGGGCCTTGGTGGGACGGGCCTGTCATCCCAGCACTCTAGGAGGCTGAGGCAGGAGGATTGCAAGTTTGAGCCTGGCTTGGACAATTTAGTGACTTAGTGAGACTCTGTCTCAAAATTTTAAAAAAAGGGGCTGGGAACGTAGCTCAGTGTGTAGGCCCTGGGCTCGCTAACACTCCCCCCAAATTAAATTAAAATTCATTAAGCTAAGTAAGATGATTGCATTAGCACCTAGGCTGCCTCGGCAACATTTCAGTAAGTATTTGGGAGGCTGAGACAGGAGAATTCCTGTGAGCTCGAGTCCAGCCTAGGATACAGAGCAAGTCAGGACCAGCCTGGACTACTGCATGAGACCCTGTTTAAAAAAAAAAAACCCAAGGCTGGAGGAATAACCCGGCTTTAAGGTGCTTGCCTAGCAAGCTTAATACCCTGAGTTCAATTCCCGAGCACCACATAAGCCAGCTGTGGTGGCTCATGCCTGCAATCTCAGCGCTCCAGAGGCTGAGGCAGGGGGATGGCCGTGAGTTCGAGGCCAGCCTGTGCACCATAGTGAGTTCAGGATGAGCCTGGGCTACAGAGCCAGACTCTGTATCAAAACAAAACAAAACCAAACCAAAAACAACAACAAAAAATCACCTCACATCTAGAAAAGAAAGTAAGTGTAACAAACAGGAACACCTCAAGTCATTTTTTTAATCCTAAGGTATTCAAAAATCTCTATTTACATCTCTTACTTGCATTTAAAAGGCAACATATTAAGAGTGATAAGTTCGAAGTCCAGAGTATTATTTAAAACTTTATTTAAGGTGTGTGTGTGTGTGTGTGTGTGTGTGTGTGTGTGTGTGTGTGTGTGGTTAAACCCAGGGCCTTCACGCTGAGCTGTATCTCCACTGCTCATCTGTGATTCTGAGATGGGTCCTCCCTCCATCCCTAAGCTGCCCAGGCTGGGCTCAAGCTTGCCATCCTCCTGCCTCAGCCTCCTGAGTGCTGGGATGGCAGACTGGCACCTCTATCCCTGGTGTTTTGGGTTTTTTAGACACTTACAAAATGAAATCAGTCACCTCAATAGCCCCAGGCCTGGACAGAAGGGCCGTCTCCTGCTGGTCAGTCCCCCCATGCCATCCCGAGCTCAGACACCAGGTGGACCTGTGACTGTCACCTGGCACACCTCTTGGATGTCACCAGGCTCTGCTCGAGTGACTGTCACCCAGGTCTGAAGCAGGAAGATCAAGACCCTAACCCTTGGGCCTCCTGGGCAGTGGCACCATCCTGGGCAGGAGCCTGTAGCACACCTGCTACCAGGGACAAGGGACTGTTGCGCTCAAATCCTGTCTGTGAAGTCAGTCATGGCCTGTCCCCCAAACCCGAGATTCGCTTTTTTGGGGAGGACAAGTTTTGAGATTGAACCCAAGGGGCACCAAGCTACATCCCTGGTCCTTTTAATCAATTAACTGAGAGGCGGCAGCTAGGTGTGGTGGTGCTCACCCATAACCCTGGCGTTGTGGGAGGCTGAGGCAGGAGAATCACAGTGTTGAGTGCAGCTTGGGCAATTTAGTGAGACACAGTGCCAACATTAAATAAGGATTTCATTCCCAGTGCAGAGAAACAGAGAGAGAGATAAGGAGAGAGAGAGAGAGAAAGAGAGACAGAGAGAGAGAGAGAGAGAGAGAGAGAGAGAGAGAGAGAGAGAGAGCGCCTCACCAAGTTGGTAAGTTGTCCAGGCTGGGATTGAATTTGGCGGTTGGCATCCTCCTGCCTCGGCTGCCCGCTGTGCTGGGATCATACTGTGTAAGCCACCAAGCCCGCCTGCCCCGCCGTGAGGCCGTCACCACCGTCCATCTCCGGAACTTCCCCTTGGTTCCATACGGAACCTCCGGAACCTCCATGGCTGTCACACGGCAGCTCCCCCCACCCCAACCCCCTTGCAGCCCTTGGCGACCGTGATGGTTGGGCCACCGATTCGTGGCACCAGGTGGCGCATGTGCTTCTGTGGTCGGCTCATTTCCCTGAGCTTCGCATCCTTGGAGTTTGTCCACATCCTAGCAGGTGGCAGAATGTACTGTCTTTTTGCAGGCTGAGTAGAACTCCACCGAGTGTCTATTATGTATGAGCGTCCTTTGTTTGAGGATGCAGACAGAGACCTGGGGGTGTACTTCCCTGGGCCTGGTGTCGGCAAGAGGAGGTTTAGGACGATGGGCCAGGCTGTGCCACCAAAGCACGGGGGGCCCGGTGGCCAGCGCACCCTGCGCTGAGAGCTTTGGAGTTCTAGGGAAACGACTTCTCTGCTTACGACATTTCCAATGTCACATGTGGCTTTCCTGCACACGGTGACTCTTCAGTCCCCCGGGGACACCACTGAGTCCAGCTTTGTTCACTTTATTTTTAGTATTTTGGTACAGGAGATCGAGCCCGGGACTTTCACACTGAGATGCATCCCCAGCCTGTTCTTAAAATTTTGATCTTTTTCCCCCACTATTTTTAATATACAAATGTGATACATAGTATTTGCAATGAATTTGGGTGTTTCGTACATCTACGTATCACATCGACTTCACAATCCCTTCCCATCTTCTACCCTCCCACCCCCTCCCTGTCCCTTCCCCTGGCTCCGGCTATCACTTCGTGTGGTTCTATAGAACGTCTGTGTTCCAGGTTTTCCAAGTCAGAGAAACTATACAGTACTTAACATATTAATCTTCCACGCCTAAATCATTTCACTTAAGTCACCACTCTAACTCAGCTTCCTATTCCTCTAATGGGTTTGCAGTAGTTAAATCTTGATGCCTCTTCTCTGAATCCAACCCATCCCTTTATTGGGATATTCCCCAAAAGTTTTTTTTTCCCATATTTTCCTATATCTTTGTTGTTATTGTTAAACCTGGCCTTACCCACCCGTTCACATTAGAAAATAACTATAAGCATGTAGTTCAAAAGACTAGTAAATTTGGGAAAGAAAAAGAATTTTCAATTTCCTTAGCTGAATACTGGAAGGTACATATTTGTACATTCACAGGGTTATCTTTACATCAATCAGTTTCCTTAGGTTAAATTTTCATCAGTGACCTAATAAGTGAATTGCTACAATAAAACAAAGTTAAAACTATATCACATTGCTACATTACATGAACTTAAATCTATACCACATAAATATACTTAAAGCAACAGACATGTAGGCAAATCTAGTTATTTCAGAATTTCCTAACTTTCCTATCTTATTACTCATATTTCACTGATTGCTAACCTACTTTTTTCTCAGCTCATTCTGCTCTAGCTGTTGTTGCTTTTCCTCTGGGGTCATTGGTGTCACTGGTCTCCCTTTCACTGTCCAAGTTTCCTTTAAGTATTCTCTGCAGTACTGGCTCAGTGGCTGCAAATTCCTTTAAGTTGTCTCTGTCATGGCAAGTTTTAAGTTCTCCCTTTAAATTAAAAGATAATTTTGCTGGCTATAGCAGTCTTGGCTGGCATTTATGTTTTTTTAGTGCTTAGATGACACTGCTCCATGATCTCCTTGCTTTTAGAGTTTGGATTGAAAAGTCTGCAGTTATCCTATGGGTTTATCTTTGTAGGTCGCCTTCTGTTTTTCTCTTACCTCTTTTAGTACTTTCTCTTTGTGTTGGGTTTCTAGAATTTTAATTATGATGTGTCGTGATGAGGATCTCTTCTGATCCAAGTTGTTTGGTGTTCTATTTGCCTGCAATAGCTCCATGTTCATTTCTTTTCTTAGATTTGGGAAATTTTCTTCCATTATTTCATTAAACATGTCCTTTAAGCCTTTTGTCCTCAGTCTTCTCCTCAATTCCCATAATTCTGAGGTTGTTTCTCCTTGAATCATCTATCAGCCGTTGTAATGACTCGCTTTCTTTATTTACTTTGTGTTCTTCATGGCCTGTATGTTGCAGCTCAGTCACTTTATTTTCTAGGTCTGATATTCTGTTCTGAAGTTGTTTAACGTGGCTGCTTATTATTTCCTGCGTGTTTTTCATTTCCTGAATATCTGCATTCAATTTTTCTATATCTCTGTTGTGTTCTTCTCTAATCTCTTCTTTTGCCTTCATTATCTTCTGGTGTATTTCTTCTTTGGTCTGCTCTAGTTGCTTTTCAAGGCTTGCCTTTTGCTTAGCTGTGTGTTGGTGTAGCTCTTGCGCTGTCTGTTTTATTTCCTGCTTTGCTTCCTGCTTTAATTCACTGACTGTCTGGGCCCAGAAGTCGCCCTCACTCGTGCCCATTTCTTCTTTGGGTTCTGCCACTTCGCTGTCCCTGGTGCCGTCTTCTGGGGCGTCAGGCCTTTTGTATGAGATTTGTTACCATGTTTCCACATGGTTCTGCTGCCTCTGGCTGTCTCTGGTGGGTGCGCAGGAAAGAAAATGGCTTCTGCTGATGTCACTGTCTGAGACGGCTGCTGAGCCCCGTTTCTGATCTGGGATCCCGCGGCCTTTTCTAGGGGGTGTGCATGCTGCGTTTGTAGTACACACACCCGTGGGTTGGTGTTTCAGAGGGTGGGACCTCCCACTGATGAAAATTCCCACTTCTCTGGATCCGCGCTTACCTTGGGCTGAGGTTCTGGCCTCTGCATCTTCCTCCGTCTGTGGTTTGTGGGTGCCAGCAGCTCGGGGCTGTGCCGAGTTGGCTGCTTCTTTCCTCCTCTTCTGGTGTGACTTCAGGATTTCTGACCTGCCCGCAGCCTCCTCTCCATTGTTGTGTGCTCCGTCCTCTCCCAGCTCCCTTCCGTCAGATGTTCAGGTCCCTGCAAGCTTTCCTCCCTCCTCAGCTGCCTGTGGCTCCAGCCATTTGCAGCCAGCTGCAGCAGCTTTCTGGAGGGCAGGGATTTTTTTTTTCTGGCCTCCCGCTGGTTGCCTTTCAGTTTTGGGGGATGCTCCTCTGTTTCCTAGCTACACCAAACCCGCTTTTTCTAACTATCTTCTTGATTTTTTAAGTGAGTCGATGAGGAGACATTGTGCAGTGCTGTTACTCAGTCGCCATCTTGACCAAAACCTCTAAAGTTTTGATCTTGAGGTGGTGTCTTATTGCTAATTTGCTCAGGCTGAGCTCAAACCTGTGATCCTCCTGCCTCAGCCTCCCAGAGTGCCGAAATTATAGGCCTCCAACACCACCATGCCTGACTAATTGTGTTTATTTCTGACACCAGACACCAGAGTTATCACAGACTGACCCACACCTTAAGAAAGGGGCAGAGACTGGCCTGTCCCCAGGCTGCCAGCTCCTTACCCATCTGGCTACAAACCTAGGTGTTTACAACAGAGACACACTTTACTTATATTAACCCCTTTCTTGAAAAGGATGATTTGAAGGGTATAGGGCAAGTGAGATGAAGAGCTAGGCGTGGGGCTTTTCCCTGAGGGCAGAGCACGCACCTGGAGAAGCAGGGTGGGCCCCAGGGGACAGGGGTCGCCAGCCCGGAAGCTCTCCCCGCATGGCTAAGAGTGCCCGTGGCGATGCATTCTGTGGGCGCAGCTGGTCCACGCAGGGCTCCTGGGGACTAAGCTCGCACGTGGCTCTTCCTCCCTCCTCTCTGAGGCCTTCCACCTCTCACCACGTGGTTGTAGGACCCTAGCTGGTGCCCCATCCTGCAGCTAAACAGGTGCCATCCAGAGTCACTTAATTGGGAAGGTGTCCCTGAAGGTGTAGGCCTATAATCTCAGCACTCTGGGAGGCTGAGGCAGGAGGATACCAAGTTCAAGCTCTGGAAACTTTGTGACTTCGTGAGACCCCATCTAAAAACGTAAAAAGTGAAAAAGGGCTGAGACTGTAGCTCAGCGTGAAGGCCCTGGGTTCAATCACCAGTACTGGGGGTTAAAAAAAAAAAAACAAAAAACAACAACAACAACAAAAAAACAGTCACCTAATGGGCATGAACTGAGGTGTGGTTGGAAGCCTGGTCATGTGTCACAGGTGTATTCTTCTCTCACCAACCCAGGAAACCCTGAGAGTTGTAGGGGCTCTTGGGCCAGGAACCAGGGATGTGAACCAAATACAATACAGGTACACACTGGGGAGGCAGAGGCAGGAGGATCACAAAATTGAGCTCTGCTTGGGTAGCTTGGCGAGTCTCTGTCTGGAAACAAAAAATAAAAATGACTAGGGATGAGGTTGTAGCTGAAGGGTGGAGCACTGTCGGGGTTTGGATGTGAAGCGTCCTCCGAAAGCTTCATGTTCCTATGGGCACTGTGTCGGGTTGGAGGCCTGGCCTGGCTGGAAGGAGCAGGTGCTTGAGGCTTGACCTGGAGGGGTGTGAACTGGTCCTGCCCTTCCTCCCTGTACCACCGTGCCATGAGGATCTGTGCCACTGGAGGTCCGGCTCTGGCCCCACCTCTGCCCCAGCCCTGCCATGTGTTCCCTATAGACTGTGACCTTCTGAAATTGTAAGCTACGATAAATCTTTCCTCCCTGAGCTGTGGAGGTCAGGCATTGAGTCTCAGTGATGAAAAAGCAACTAAGACAGAAATTGGTATCAGAAGTGGGGTCCGTGCTGTGACCTTACCTGACCACATGTTTTGGAGCCTTTCTGGAGGAGTTTGGAAAGGTTTGAGGATATCGGCTGGAGAAGCCTTGGCGTGCTCTGAGCTGAGTGTGATGGGAGATTCTGACTAGAGCTCAGAAGAGCAGAATGCCGATAGAAGTGGATTGGAAAGACCAGGCTCAAGGAGTTTCAGAGGGGTAGTGGGCTAAAAAACTACGTGTGCTACGCTCTGGCAAAAAGTTTGTCGGCATTTTGCCCTCGTCCAGAGACTTTGCCTGAAACTGAGATTAAGGGTGGTGGACTGCTTATTCTGGTGGAGGAAATCTCAAGGCAGACTGATGTTCGGACTGTCACATGGCTGCTGTTTGCAGCTTTTAGCCAGCTCTGTGGAGAAAGACAGGATAAAATGGCAGAGAAAAATTACATCCAGGGTTTGCAGTGCCAGGCCAAAATGGCCCACAGTGGTGGAGCCAAAGAACACAGGGAAGTTAAAGATATTTGCTTTAAAAAGAGGCCAAGTTTAAAGTTCCAGTAGAGGGGGACAGGGTGGGGATGAAGGAAGGGAAGGGAGGGGCAGGGGAGGGACAAAAGGAGAGCGGGGAAAGCCTTTGTCACTTTGACAAGAAATACATGTGCACAAAATGCTCAACTGCATTGTAAACCTTAAATTCTGCACTGGTACATATCAATAAAATGGGGGGAAAATAAAAAAAAGAGGCCAAGTGCTTACACTCAGGACAAGAGAGATGCCTGTGGGGCACCTCCAAAGCCAGCAGACACCTCCCTTCACCAGCTCAAGGGTGGAGAGGCAGAAGACTTTGCTCTGAGAAGCATCACCCAGGGCCAGAAGAAACAAATGTGTGCTAGCGCTCAGCAGCCTGGAGTTCAAACATCTAGGAACTCAGAGGTTTCTACAGCGTTTGTCCAAGGGGCCAGGCTGCTGCTCGAGCCAGTGGCAGACCTTGGTGACGTCCACATGGTCCTGGCTTTAGAGGCTTGCAGAGTGCTGGAGCTGTGGGCTCACGGAGGCTTCCACCCAGAGTTCAGAGGAAGGCCGTGGAGGCCGGGCGGTGTGGGCCTGGGAGGGCAGTGCATGAAGCTGTGAAGGAGAAGCCGAAGGTGCTGTGGAGAACCCAGGAGTTTGGAGAAGCCAGGAGCAGGGATCGTCGCTGAGGAAAGCTGTGGGCAGTGAGTGGGTTCAGCCCAAAGGAGAGAAGACAGAGGTTGCATCCAGCAGCCACGCTGCAGGGACGGGGCCACCCAAGCCCTGTGGAGTTCATGTCTTGCCACAGTTTACCCCAGGTGCTAGACACGGACTATCGGATCTTCATTTTCCTAAGCTCCCTTGGTGACTTGTGGACACCCGGGACGTGCCAATCTGAAGGACAGGTGTGGGGACAATGTCCTGCTTAGTCAGGGTGGCTCTTCCCAAGCATTTCTTCAGCGAGATGTTCAGATAAGTAGCACACTTGTTGCTGCCTACCTACCCTCTGCCCAGCACAGACATCACTAATTGATCCTGGAATGATCAATCACCCTCCCTTTGAAAACAGCAGCCTGTATGCCTCCCTCTGCCCTTGCTGGCCGAGTGGGGACCAACTTGGTAACAGCGAGGGCTCTGCAAGAAGGCGTGTGGGCCCAGCTTTGTGACGCCTACTCCCTCATTTCCCAGACTGTCACCGCTGGCTTTGTTCTTAGTACTTGCCATCGCAATAATGACTTCTACCATTTATGACGTGTCTAGTATATTCTGGTTTTTTTTTTTTTTTTTTGAGTGATAGGATCTCACTCGATAGCCCAGACTAATCCTGAACTCACTATATAGCCCAGACTGGCCTTGAACTCACAGCAATCCTCTGCCTCAGCCTCCCAAGTGCTGAGAGTACAAGTAAGTACCACCATGCCGAGCGTATGTGGTGCTGGGGAATCGATCCCAGGGCCATGAGCTTTCTAGGCAGGCACTTTAACTGCTGAGCTATTCATCTAGCCCTGTGTCTAGTATATTTTGGACTCTGCTTTGGGCAATTCATACAGCTATTCAAATTCATTTCTGACCGGGCCAGAGAAGAACAGTAGGCCCATTTTACAGAGAGTGAGGTTGAGCCCCGAAGGGAGTAGTGGGGGGCAGGAGAGGGGCATGGAGGAGTCGCCTTGGGGTTCATCTGCCCTCGGGTCTGGGGTCTTGCCCGCTCCCCAGGGGCCCCCAACTTCTCTCCCATGCCATCCCAGCTCTGTCCTCCGCTCCGTGGGCATCAGCTCCCAGGGTGTGGATCACACCCACGTGGTCTTGAGGCTGTGCTGTGGGAGTGAGGCTCAAGAGGCCTGGGGGTAGCTGGCGGGGTCAGAGGTCCTGGGATTCTGCAGCCCTGGTGTTAATAATTAATCCTTCAGCTGGATTCTATGGTGCAGGTCTGTCATGCCAGCCTCGGGGAGGCTGAGGCAGGAGGATCGCAAAGCCTGGGCAATTTAGCAATTTAGTGAGACCCTGTCTCAAAATCCAAAATAAAAACGGCGGGGCGGGGGACAGTTCAATCGTTGAGGCACTTGCCTACCCAGCACCCTGGGCTCCATTCCCCCGCACCACATGAAATCCTAGCACTCAGGAGGCTGAGGCAGGAGCCTTGCTGTGCGACTGAGGCCAGTCTGGGCGGACTGCAGAATGAGAGCTTGCGGGGCGGGGTGCCACTCCGTGGGAGTGCCCTGCGTGTGATCCTCAGGCACACTGCGATTCTGTTTGTCATCAGAATGGGACAGCTGCAGTCCTCTCCCTTGCCCTGGCGCCTGGGCCGCCAAGTAGAAGTGCCCCCGCCCTGAACCCCTTAAGGCAGGGCGTGCCAAGTGCCGGGCGGGGCTGGGATCCGACGGGGAGCCCACGGAGGCCTGAGCAGAGCCCTTCCGCGATCCTGGGCGGGGAGGGCGGGCGGAGCCGCGGACCCTCGTGGGTTGTTTGGAGGATGACGTGGGAACGTATTTGCAGAGCGTTATTCAGTAAGTGCCGGGTCAGCGACCCGCAGGTGCTGGCAGCGGCGGCCGCGCCCAGCCGGGAGCTGTCCCTTCAGCGCCAGCAGGCCGCAGCTCGTGGTGCGGGCTTGTCTTGAACTTGTGGACTGGAGTGATCCTCCCGCCTCGGCCTCCCTAGTGGCTGGGGTTACGGGTGCGTGCCATGCGCCGGCTCGCTGTCCCACTGTGCAGGGACACTCAGGAGGGAGCATCGTTGCGGCCCTGTGGGGCAGCAGCCGTGTCCAGGCCCAGCTCGCCCTCCTTCGGTGGCCCAGGCTGCTCCCGCCTCAGGCCTGAGCAGGCTGGCGTCACGGTCACCTGGCAGGCGGGCTGGGTGCTGCTCACAGCCTGGGAGCCCTGGAGGCGCCCGCCCTGCCCGCTGCCTGCTGCTGGCATTGACTGTTGCCAGCCTGTTAAGAGCCAGGGCGTGCGGCCGGCCTCCCCGTCCAGAAGCTGACCACCGGCCCTCCAGTACCATGCGGCAGGGGCCCGTGAGGACCCGTGGGGACCCGTGGGGACCCCTGCCTGGGCTCCCCAGCCAGGCGGCTGGAGGGTGAGCTACGGCTAGTCCTTCCTTACCTCTACCCACAGGCTCTCGTTTGACCATAATTTTCTCTCTGTGGTGTTGGCGCTGGAGCCCGGGCCCTCGCCCTGAGCTCTGCCCCCAGCCCGTCGCTCTTGCTTGTTTTTCTCGTTTTGAGACCCGGTCTGGCTTAGTGGCCAAGTTGCCGCCGCAGGCTCGAGTTTGAGGTCCTCCTGCCTCAGCCTCCCCGAGTGCTGGGGTGACAACCGCGCACCACCACACCGGCTCGTAATTCCTAGTCGTACCGAGCACTCAAAGTGCAAGCACGTGTGACTCAGGAACTGAATGGAAAATGGCGTGAATTCATGAGTGTTTGGAGGTGGGGTCTCCTTCTGTCACCGGGGTGGCCCTCCTGCCCTGCCTGCCCCATGTGGAGCCCGGCCCGGCCCGCAGCTGATTAGCCACGTGGGTGGAGCCCATTACCCCGCGCTGGTAGAGGCCGGGGTTGTGTCGCCCGGGGGGCATGGGGCATCTGTCGGCCTGCTTCCGGCTGCTAGGGCCGTCAGACCAGCCTGGGCGCTGCTCAGCTTCCTCTGCCTGTCCCGTTGCCTGGCAACCGCTCCCTGGGTCTCCGGCCACCAGGTCTCACCGTCATCATCAGTTGTTGAAAGGAGATTGCAGTTTGTGGTCTGTCAAGATCCCGTCTCCAAGAAGGGAACATCCCCGTCCCTGTCCCCACCCAGGTCTCTGCACGCAGCACTCCACGGTGCCTGGGTCTGAGAGAAGGCGGCATCTCGGGGCTGTCAAAGAAATGCCTTGGAGGGGAGCGGATCTGTCAGCCTGCGTGCAGCCCCTGGGACTGTGCGCCCGCGTGAGAGTGCGTGTCTGTGTGAGTGTGTGTGCATGTCTCTGAGAGCGTGTGTGCATGTGTGTCTGTGTGAGAGCATTGTGTGTGCGTGCGTTGGTTTGAGTATGCTCCTATGCATGTGCGTGCATGTATGTGTGTGTTGGTGTGAGAGTGCACGTGTGTGTGTGTATGTTTAGCCTCAGAGCTCTGTAGGTCTCTGGGGGGGAATCTGTTTCCCAGAACGGGGGGGCTGTGCTCCTCAGGAATGATGCCTGATTCCTGCACACGGGGAATTTTCTATTCTTTCTTTCTTCTTCTTTTTTATTTTTTTGCTATAATACAGACTGAGCCCAGGGCCTTCCCCAGGGCGATATCCCCAGTCCTTTTCACATTTTTTCAAAATTTTGAGATGGGGTTTCCCTAACTGGTTCAGTCTGGGCTCCGGCTTGCCTGCCTTCTTCTTCAGCCTCCCAGAACGCTGGGGTGGCAGGTGTGCCCACGGAGCTCCGTCCTCCAAAGAGGGGCAGCAGGCTGCAGCCTGGGTGCTGCAGAGTGGGCTGCGGTGGGCGTGCGCGCTCAGCCTTGAGCGCACTCCCCCCTCCGAACCCCACTTCTTTTCCAAGAAGTGGGCGGAGCTCAAAGAGGACGGATGGGCCCTGGGTCGGCTCCGGGCTCCAGCACGAGTGGGGCTGGCCAGGGCAGGTGGCAGCCGGGCGGAAGGGGACCGTCTCCTGGCACCCCCATCTCTGGGGTCCGCGGAGGTGGGAGGAGTCTGCTGATCCCTTCAGAGTCTCTCCCTGTGGATTCCGGTTGGGATCCTCCTTGAGGGTGTCCTGGGTGCTGTTTCCACAAGGACACCGTGGTCACTCCGTAAGCTCATGGGAGAAGCTTCTGATATGGAAGTTCCACCATGCTGTCAGGAAGGACAAACTCAGGATCCCGGGTGTGGCCCTGAAGGCGTTTAGAGGCCTGAGGGTGGCAACCCCCTGAGCAGCAGCCTGGCAGGGGAGGGACAGGGTGAAGGAGAGCCCCCAGCCCCTGCCCTGACACCAGCCCGGCTCACAGGCAGAGGGTCCTGGGGGCAGGCACAGTGAGGCTGTCCTTTCTGGCTGAGCGTGCCCAGTGTCCCTGACATGGCGCATGTCCCTCCAGTCCCTTCAGACCTCGCTCAGTCTCCCTTCCTGTTCTCAGCATTCAGTCCTGGATTTTGGTCCCTGGCTGTACCCAAGTGGCATCGGCCCAAGGATTCTTTCCCAGGAGGAGCCCTCGTGAATGGGCACAAAGAGGCAGGCAGGAGAGGGGGAGGGCGCTTCCCGGGCGCCTGGGCCTGGGCTGTCCTTGGCCCCGTGGGACCTGCACACAGATCTCCCTTTGTCCAGCAGGCAGGGCAGTCCTCTTTATCCCTTGCGCGCGGGACTCAGGGTCGCTGCCACCAACAGGCACCGGCCCAGCGGGGCGGGGTGGCCACGGCAAATTCTCTGAGAGTGGGCCTGTCCCTGCGACCTCCACTGGGGGACAGGGCCGCAGAGGGGAGGCCTCAGCCCAGCACCCCAGCTGGCCCCTCGCTGGCCCCGCGTCAGCGCCCACCAGGCCCACGCAGCCTCTCTCCTGGCTTTTCACAGCAGATCCCTGGTGCCCGCTCTCACGGTGGCTGGGGCCTGCAAGGCCGCGCCAGCCTCTTCCTGCCGGTCACTGGGTTTTAAAAAATTTTTCCGTCTCTCTTTTGGCATTACCGGGATGGAACCCAGGGCTTTGCACTGAGCTGCAGCTCCAACTTTATTTATTTATTTATTTTTCAAATTTTGTAATCTCAGCATAAGTTCCCACAAAGTCACTCTGTGGCCCAGGTTGGGTTTGAACCTGTGATCCTCCTGCCTCAGCTTCCCCAGGAGCTGAGATCCCAGGCTTGAGCCACCACGCCTGGCTACGCTTTAGCTCTTGACTTTGGCCCTGTGCTCCAGGTTGGCCAAGTCCTGTGAGCGGATGTGGAGTAGACCCTCTAAGGTGTGGGGGTCCCGTCAGCTGCAGAGATCCTGGGTGGTGGGCAGCAGGTGGCCTGGGGCCCCGACCCACCGCGGGGGGGCACAGCTGGGATTTCGGGGTCTGGGAAAGGCTTCTGCCTCCCCCTGTCCTTTGCCTTCAGAGTCCCCCCCGTGTCCCTCCATGATATGCTACAGTGTGGAAGGCTGGATGCCCTCTCCCACCAGAACCACAGGCAGGCTCGGAAGGGGACGCGAGGGGCAGAAATGGTCAACTGGCCACAGGTCACGTTTTGGGTGTGTGGTGTCCCGGGAATCCAGCCCACGGCCTTCATAGTGAGCCAAATCCCCGCGTCAGTTTTGTTTTTTGATTTCAAGACAAGGTCTTGGGGCTGGAGCAATGGCACAGCCAGCAGTTAAAACACTTGTCTTACAAGTGCAAGACCCTGAGTTTGACTCCCCAGCACCACATAAGTTGGGCGTGGTGGCGCACACCTGTAATCCCAGCACTGGGAAGCTGAGACAGGAGGATTGTCCTGAGTCCAAGGCCAGCCTGGGCTCCACAGCGAGTTCAGGACCAGCCTGAGCTACAGAGTGAGACCCTGTCTCAAAATAAAACAACAACAAAAACCAAGGTCTCACCAAGTTGCTGAGTTGCTCACGCTGGGCTCAACCTTGTGACCCTCCCACCTCAGGCTCCCAGAATGGGCCCAGCTGCAGTTGTTTCTCTGGTTTCTATGTCAAATGAGAATGTGGTCTATGACCCGCTTGGCCAATGGCATTGAAGCAGGAGGTAGAAGCATCGTCCGTCCGGGTAACTCTTAGGCCAGCCCTGGCTGCCCAGTGTGTGCCTGGGCCCTTGGCAGGCATTACTGGCTCATCTAGTCTGTGCTCCCTTTCCACGTGGGCTCCTTCGGGGTCTCTGGCATGTGGATCCTGCTATCTACTCCACTGGGTCTTCCTAACACTATCCTTTAGTCCCCCCACGCTGGGGCCCATGGCACCACTGTCCCCACTCTTCTGGGCTCTCCTTCCCAGCTCCCTGGTTCCTCATCTTAGCTATACACTGAAACCACTTGGAACTTTTTGGGAGACAAGGTCTTACTCCATAGACCAGGCTGATCCTGAACTCACAACGTCACCCTGGCTGGCCTCAAACACACAGCAATCCTCCAGCCTCAGAGTGCTGGGATTCCAGGCGTGCACCACCAGTCCCAGCTTATGTGGCTCTAGGAAATCAACTCAGGGCCTTTCGCTGGCTAGGCACCTGCTCTAACTTCTACGCTATTCCTCCAACGTCCACTTGGTATATTTCTAAAAACCACTGGAGGTGGGCCTGGTAGCCTGGGGCTGTAATCTCAGCCCTCTGGGAGGCTGAGGAAGAGGATTGCGAGTTCAAGCCCAGCCACAGGATCCCAAGTTCAAGGCCAGCCAGGGCAAGTAGTGAGACTATCTCAAAATAAAAAGAGCTGGGGATATAGCCCAGTGTGAATGGTATGGGTTTAATCCTCAGTACCAAAGAGAGAGAGAGAGAGAGAGCCCTAGGCCTTGATGAAGGTGAGGTGTTTGGGACCCTCCAAGGGCCATGGTTCTGTGGCCATCTAAGCCACGAGAGATGGCCACGAACCGGGGGTTGATGGCTGTTTCTCCCTTCAGTGTAGCCAGGTGGGGCCTGCTGCAGACATGATTTTCTCCAAGCGTTTACATGATCTCGGGGTGGCCCAGGGCCTGGGAGTTCGGCTCCGAGGCCCCCAATCTCTTCTGCGCACTTTAGTGTGTTCACGGTGAAGCCCACTGGTGGGCCTCAGTGGATTGCAATTGTGCAGCAATTCCAGGGTCAATTCTATTTGTTCAGACTCATAAAACTGTGTAGCAAGAGAAGGAGAATGTGCTGGCCGGGAAGCTTGCGGGTCTGAGCTCCGCCTGGGCAGCTTAGTGACTTAGGGAGAGCCTGTCTCAAAATAAAAAAAATCGAAAGAGCTAGAAATGTAGTTGAGTGCAAAGGCCCTGGGTGCAATCGCCAGCACCACACACAGAAGGAAAGAAAGGAGGAAAGAAGAAAGAAAGAAAGAAAGAAAGAAATTTTGCTACATGCATGTTAAAGCCCTCTTCCAGTGCCAAGCTAGAGGTTGTGGAGAAGGCCTCCAGTCCCGGAGGGGTTACGGGGCCAGCTCCTGGGTCTTCGGGGTGGTGGGAACCGCTCCCCGGGCTCCCAGCTCCTGGCCGCTGTCTCTTCCCTCCTTCACCCGCATTCAATAGCTGCTGTGAGGAGAGACAAGGCGGGTTCTGTGGAGCCCAGAAATAAACAACTGCCCGCCCCAGGTTGCCACGGCAACCGTGACATCACCCTGCGCTAAGCCCAGTGGTCGGCGCTATAGGCTGCAAAAGGCGCTGGGGAAGAAAGGGCAGCCGGGCGGTGCCTGGGGACAGAGCGAGGAGGGACCTTCCTGCCACTGGAGACGTGTCTCCCCCAGGTGTCCCCTTCCCCCCACCAGCCCCGGGGCCCACCGGGGCAGCAGCCACTGGCACAGCCCCACTGGGGGCTTTGGAGCTGAGTTGGCTGTCAGTAACGTGGCAAGTACCTGGGCCAGTGTCCTCGGTTGCAGTGACAGATTAGCACTCACCTGGTGATTGCGCCCAACAGCTGTGAATCCCCTTCCAGGACCAGTGGCTGACATCAGGGTCAAGGGAGGACAGGGCTGGTCCCTTCTGGAGACTGGGTGGCAAGTCACGCTCCACAGCCATCCCGAGCTATCCCAGCACGGACGGGGCACACGGAAAGTGTCATAGCGCCTGTGACCTGCACGAGCGTGACAGCAGCATACAGAGGCGCTTCGTAAGTGCCCAGTGAGCCATGCTGGGGCGAGCTCTCGATTCTGAGCTGCACAACCTGTCCTGTTTTGGGGTCTACACAGTGGTACGTGGGATCTCGGGTGTGGCGGTGACCTCGCCCCCACCCTTGCTGACGATGCCACATGGGTGAAGCCCTGGGGGCCTGGCCACTGCCTGGGCCTGGCTGCTGCCTGCAGGTGGCCCCAGTAACCCACCCTGGCACACTGTACCCCAGCTCCTGGGGCCCCCTGGGCCTTTCCCAGGCTGGCTCTGGCGCCCTGTGCTGCGAATCGCAGGGAGCTGGCCTGGAGTCCGCCAAGCCCAGGCCTGTCCCAGGTCCCTTAGGGGTCACTTCCCTGCATTCTGTCACCTGAGAAGTTTCCCGGGACCCTAAAACACAGACTGTGTTCTTTCCTTCCTTCCTCTTCTTTGCCTCAGTGGGATTTGAGCCCAAAGTCTTTGCACTGAACGACCATGCTACCATTTTTGTTTGTTTTTTGAGATAATAGTCTCACTAGGTTGCCCAGGCTGAGCTGGAACTTTTGATCCTCCTGCCTCAGCCTCCCAGAGTGCTGGGGTTACAGGTGTGCTCGGCTGTGCCCGGCCAGCACTGTATGTGTAAGATAAAGTCCCCTAGCAATTCCGTGTGTAGGTCTGCGCTCAGGCGGAAAGGCGTGCAAATGTTCACCCGAAGCTGTGCCTGGGCGTCATCACGAGCAGAACTACGCCCCGTGACCCTAAGGTGGAGCGCCCCCGCAGCAGACGCCACAAACCTGGGGGGCTGCTCACTCAGCAGAGTACTGTACAGCCTGCAGAACACCTGCTGTGTCCAATAATGCAGACGGACCTGTGGAAACTGTCTTGAGAAGAAGCCAGAAACAAGAGCGTGGGGGCTGTAGATGCCCACGGATGGCGAGCTGGGGAGCAGGAAGTTAGCAACAGGGTCAGACGTGGGCTCTTCCAGAGAGAGAGAGGCCCTGCCCACCGGGAGGGGCAGGGGGCGGGGGATGGGCCACTGCTCTGGGGTGGGGTGTGTGGGAATGTACGGGTGTGTATGCGTGGCTGTGCGCATATGAGTGTGTGTGAATTTCCCAACCTATACCCTCAGGGGAGTCAAACCGAGTGTAAATTATCCTTTTTTTTTTTTTTGAGACAGGGTCTTGATCTGCAGTCTAGGCCAGTCCTGAGCTCACTAATGTAGGCTGGCCTCAAGCACGGGACATTCCTCCTGCCTCAGCCTCCGAGCGCTGGGATTACAGGTGTGCACCACCACGCCCGGTTTATGTGGTGCTGGGGAATCGAACCCAGGGCCTCGTGCTTGCCAGGCAATTAACTGCTGAGCTGCGCCTCCGGCTCATGTAAGTTAAACTTAAAGAAAAATTTAAAAATCAGACACGGTGGCACCCTCCAACCAATCCTCGCATTCTGGGAGGCTGAGGCAGGAGAACTGCAAATCTGAGTCCAGGCTGGATAATTTTGTGAGGCCTTGTCTCAAAAAAAAAAAAAAGAAAAAAAAAGAAAAAGAAAGAAAGAAAGAAAGACAGACAGAAAGAAAGAAAAAAAGTCAGGCGTAGCTGAGTGCGAGGCCTCGGGGTCCATCTCCCTGCTGTCTGGGCAGCCCTTGACAACCAGGGTTCAGCCTGGGTTCTGACCTGCAGGGGCATGTGCCGGG
Source organism: Ctenodactylus gundi (assembly GCA_004027205.1). Lineage (NCBI taxonomy): Eukaryota > Metazoa > Chordata > Mammalia > Rodentia > Ctenodactylidae > Ctenodactylus > Ctenodactylus gundi. Next base: position 28,512 of record PVKB01001217.1, read on the forward strand.
GTATTCAGCGTGTTTGAGTCTGTCGGGGGTGGAGCCCTTTGGGAACTCCAGGAGCAGGTATAATCAGCAGAGCTTTGTAATGAACCTTGCAGGGTCACTTGGTGCCGGATTCTGGGTGTCAGGTTCCCGGTTGGGTATGGGAGGAGGGCCGTGGGTGGACGAGTTCTGCCTCCCGCTGCTGGCAGTGGTGCCGGTCCCCCGGAGTGTGTCCCCGGCCCAGCACCCCGGATTCTACCTGTCTTTCTAGGTTCATGAACCACCGAGTCCCTGCCCACAAGAGGTACCAGCCCACGGAGTACGAGCACGCGGCCAACTGCGCCACACACGCGGTGAGTCGGGCTGGTGGGACTTCCCGATGAGGACATGGAAGGCAGCCTCTCCGCGCATGCCGAGGCCCCCCTGTCCTCGGTGGCCTGATCCTCGGTGTCCCAAGGCCCCAGGAGAAGGCGTGGGGGCCCGTGGGACTGTGGAGCCAAGCATGAGCTCCTTGACTGCGCTAAGGACCCTTGCTAGTACCAGTCTGGTCTCTCCGTCCCTCTCCCACTGCTGCGCCCTGGTCCCCAGAGGTCACCACGAGGGGTTTCCTTTGCACCCCCTGCATCCACGGCCTGGCGTACTGCCGCGCCCCCCCTTTATCCCCCACCCCCGTCCTCCTCTTATGCCAGAGCTCCCCGCAAAGCTATTACGTCTGCTCAGCTGCAGGGAGCCCCAGCCGGGTGCCCCTGCACAAGCCAGGGTGACGTGAATGACCCGCCCCCTGTCAGTCAATCGCCAAACTTTCCCAGCGCCTCAGAGTGCCGGGCTCTGGCCCAGGCTCTGAAGCATAGGTGTGCACGGGCCGAAACTCCCACGGGGAAAACTTGGTTGTCTGGATGGCCGCGGCCGGGCAGAGCAGGCGGTGGCCTCGGGCTCAGCAGGGCCTTTTTTGCTAGCCCGGCCGGGAGGCTGGGAGGCCACAGCGTTGGGAGCCAGTTTCTCCTGTGGGTGGCTTCCTTCCCTCAGGGACTGAGCCCAGGGCCCTTGCACTGAGCTGCATCCCCAGCCCCTTTCCTCTTATGTGTTTATTTAGAGACAGCGTCACACGGAGTCATTAGGTTGTCCAGGTTGGGCTGGAACTTGCCATCCTCCAGCTCCAGGGGATATGTCAGGGGAACAGCCATCCCGCAGCTGCTGGCTGTGCAGCAGGGGAAACTGAGGCTCGGGCCAGCGCCCTTGCCCCGGCCGGAAGCTGACTCCCTAAGAGAAGGCCTGCCTCTGAACCCTGCCCTGTCATCCAGCGGCTCTGAGCCTCAGTTTCATCTGCAAAGTGGGTGCTGTGAGTGACGCTGAGTGGAGGGACCCACGCGCCGGGGGAGCGGCGCCGGCTGACGCCGACACCGTGGGGGACCGTGATTGCCAGGGGCCTCCGGGGGCGCCCACGCCGCGGACACGGGTCGCTGCCCACAGGCCCCAGACGTTGGTTTTGAACCCCTCTCAACTGTCCCCTCACTGCAGGGACACAGGGCGGCCGCACCTGCGTGCTAATGCGTCGTTATTACTAGCTTCCGTGCTTTGCTCCTTGAGTGTAGGAGCGCGATTGTTTCCATTTTTAAAAACGCATCACAGTAAACGATGCACGGCCAAGAACCCCTTGGAGATGCCCCCTTGCACGGAACGCAGTCCGGCGTCCTTGCGGCTGTTCGTGGTTGAGACCGGGTCTCGCTCTGCAGCCCAGCTCAGGCTGGGCCCGAGCTCATCGTGGAGTCCAGGCCCGCCTGAAATTCACAGCCATCGTCCTGCCTCGGCCTCCCAAATGCCGAGATGACAGGCGCGCGCCACCACGCCAGGCCCACGTGGTGCTGGGGAGTCAAACCCAGCCCCTGTGTTTGTGAAGGGAGTGCCGAGACCCCGGCCTGTTCGCCACTTTCTGAAGCGATTCTGGGGAGCTTCTTTCTTGAGGGTCTTTATGAGATGTGACCAAAACCAGAGTGACTGCTGCTGAGCGCCACCCAGGGGAAAGGCGGCTGCTGAGGTGGTGTGTCCTCGCTGCCCCGTTCACCCAGTCCGGCCCCCTGTGGCTCTGGCCCTTCCCTGAAGTCAGCTGGCCACGAAAGGTTCATGTTCTGAGTCGGTCCAGGCCGTCAGGATGGCCACAACAGCACAAGCACAGACACCCGGGACGCAGGACTTCCGGAGCTGCTTCAGAAAGCGGCGAGAGCGATGGGCCGGGTGAGAGTGTCTGAAGTGAGGGGGATTCAGAGGGGGATCGTGGCAGGGCGCCTCCTGCTGAAGTCAATTTTAAAACATCTACGTATTCAGCGTATTTGTTGGTGGAACAGTGTATCGTTATGGGCCTCGTGGACGGTAACGCTGCGAGCCAGGCGCCCTGCGGGGAAGACCCAGGGACAGTGAGGGGACCCGGAGGATGGGAAACCCTGCCGGAGCGGTATTCTCACTCGCATTGAAGGCTGACAAGGAGCAGCTGCTGGGGGAAGGAGGGAACAGCATCTCCAGGAATAGGGAACAGCAGGTGCAAAGGTGATGAGACAGAGAAGCCTGTCGGGGCAGAGCAGGAGGGAGGGCAGGGAGGGAGGCGGGAGAGCAGAGGGACCCAATCATAGGTCCGAGAAGGCAGGAGGCGGGGTCCTGTCTGTCCAGCTGACCACGAGGGACTGTTCACTGGTTAAAACACTTTTGAGTTCGGTGGTGCCCGGTCATACCGGGGCTGTTTCTACCTCAGTCCTAACTTCTCGGTGCTCCATGGAGGCGTGATGACTGGGTGGACATCAGTGGGTGACGTGTGGCATGCCGGGCTCCTCTGCGTGGTGGCTCACAGTGGAACTGGGTCTACCGGGGCACGGCTGTGGCTAGGCGGTGGGCTCCACACTCTGGAGAGCCCATGACCTGTCTAGTGTGGCACTATCCCAGCCAACTATGGCTGGCCCCATGAAACTGTTGAAATTTAGCCTTGAATCCATTAATATGACAAAAATGAAGGGACTAGGCTCTTGGGAGGACCCGAATGCCTTCCAGTGCCCAGCGGTGTCATGCTGGCCACCATATTGGATGGAGCAAGCATGCCCAACCGTGACCCTTGTGTTTTTGAGTAAAGGGGACTTATATTGACCCACATAAAAATATAGAATATAGTTAACATATAAATACGAAAACTTTCTTTAAAATTTTTTCAAGTTGGGCCCTGTGGCACCATAATCCCAGCACTCTGGGAGGTGGAGGTAAGAGGATTTCCAGTTTGAACCCAGCCTGAGCCATTTAGTGACTTAGCGAGACTCTGTCTCAGAAATCAAAAATAAAAATGGACTGGGCCTGTAGCCGGGTGAGAAGGCCTAGGCTTGACCCCTAGTACCACCACGACTAAAAAAATCATTATAATGTTTTAAAAAGTCCTGAGGGGGACCCAAAAAGCTCCAGCAAGCTGCAGCTGGAAGAGGAGGGTGGGTGGCGGGAGTGCAAGAGCCCTGGGGCTGCCATAAGGCTGCCTATGCCTGTCCCCTGCCCCCGCCTCCAGTTCTGGATCATCCCCAGCATCCTGGGCGGCTCCAACCTCTACTTCCTGTCTGACGATGACTGGGAGACCATTTCCGCCTGGATCTACGGCCTCGGCCTCTGCGGTCTCTTCGTGGTGTCCACCGTGTTCCACACCGTGTCCTGGAAGAAGAGCCACCTCAGGTATGTCTTGCCCGGCTGTGGGAGGGGACATCGGCTGCCCGGGGTGGCCTGGCCTGAGGCACGGGGAGGACATTGGGATTGCAGGAACCCGAGTGGCCAAAGCAGAGGGACGCAGACAGGCGACAGGGCTGGTTACGCCAGGCATGCTGTGGGCTCAGCTCCTGGAGGACACGGCCAGAGCTGCTCCTCCATGCCCCTCGCGCCTCTTCCCTTGACACCACTTGGGCCCCAGCCCTGTCCCATGTCACTGCCCAGTCTTTCCAATAATTCTGCAGCCTAGGCATGAGAATCCCACATTTTAAACTTTTGATTTGCTTTGCTTTTAATTTTTAAAATTGTAGCAAAATAACACAACCATCAACGTACAATCCACTGTCTTTAATTTTTGTTTATCTTCCGGTTTGAGGGAGCCGGTAACCTCATACTGAGCTATATTCTGGTCTTTTTATTTCTGATTTTGCTACACGGTTTTGCTAAGTCACTAAGTCACTCAGGCTGAGTTTGAACTTGCGATCCTCCTGCCTCAGCCTCCCAGAGTGCTGGGATGACAGGCCTGGGCCACCAGACGTGGCTTCTCTTTTTTTCCATGAATACGTCACCAGACATTGGTTTTAGGGCACACTGATCATCCGGGTGACTGTGCTGTGCCCCCTCACCTGCGACGTGGGAGTGCAGGCTATGGAACCTGATTCTGGTACCAGCGTAGAGCCTTGCACTGTGGACGGCCTGTGCTCCCCACGGTTGTCACTTGTGGAAGCACCCGTGCGTGGACCACACATAGCATCTTCCCTCCGATTTGCTCAGGGTTACACTTCTTTACGGGACAAAATAGCGTTTTTGTATCAGCTATCAGTAGCTGTGTAACAAAAGTCACCCCCCCCCCCAATGTAGTAGCTTAAAATAATGAGAAACATTTGTTCTCGGAGACTCTGAGAGCCCAGAGCTGCATAGCTGTGACTCAAGGTCCCTCCAGCAGATGGGCGTCGGGTGGGTCTGTGTCCACCGGGGCCCAACTGGTGCAACTGAAGGTCCCCTCCTGAGGTGGCTCCCTCCCTTGGCCAGTGAGCTCATGCCTCATGTGGGGGAGAGGCCCTGTTCTTCCTCAGCTGGACCTCCCACAGCCACACGTGACCGCTGGTTTCCCTCAGAGTAGGTGACCCCAGAGAACAAGCTGAGGCTAGGATGTGTTTTAGGATCTGGGCACAGAGGCCAGATGCCTTTGTTTCTGTGAGAGCCCACTGGCCCTGGGAGTTTGCTGTGCGGGTTGTGGGTGGAGAGGTCAGGGGCAGACAGCAGAGCTAGGATCCAGCACCACCTTGGAGAGCAGCTCCTTGGCTGGCCTGGTGTCCCGAGGGCACAGCTGCCGTCCAGGGCAAGGCCATGTAAGAACAGCTGGCGTTCGGTGAACACCTCTTGCACACTGTGCCAATCACTCACCCTGTCCTCAGGCACCTGTGGCCTGGTGGCTAGTGCTCCCCTATGACAGGGGAGGATCAGAGCTGGTAAGTGAGGACTGGGGGCTCGTGGCAGGTCATGTTCCCCCATAATCCCCAGGTAAGTGCCCAGCCCATTTTTATTTTTTTATCTTGAGACACAGTCCTGCTAAGCCACCAAGTTACCCAGGCTGGGCTCAAACTCGTGATCCTCATGCCTCGGCCTCCCAGAGTGCTGGGTTTATCAACCTGCACCACCAGACCTGGCTTTCTCCATTTGGTAGGTTTTGAAATTCCCAGGGCAAAAAACTGGAATTTGGGCTGGGGGTATAGCACTTGGTTAAAGCATTGCCTACCAAGCATAAAACCCTGGGTGTGATTCTCCAGCACCATATAAGCTGGGTGTGGTGGCACACACCTGTAATCCCAGAACACAGGTGGCTGAGGCAGGAGGATTGCTCCTACTGAAAGGCCAGCCTGGGCTCCATAGTGAGTTCAGGACCAGCCTGGACTACAGAGCGAGACTCTGTCTCAAAAACCAAACCAAACTTGAAATGCAGCGTCGCTGTAACCACTGTGTCATCTTGCCCCACAGGACGGTGGAGCACTGTCTACACATGGTTGACCGCATGGTCATCTATTTCTTCATCGCGGCCTCCTACGCCCCCTGGTGAGTCCTGCCCAGCAGTGCCGCAGGCCCAAGAGTGAGTTTCTGCTCAGCAGGGCAATGCACAGACTCTGCACAGAAGGGAATCGGGGGAGATACCTGGCCCCTGCGTGGCCCCTGCAAGATGCAGTGAGCAGCTGTTAGGACCAGGCCCTCCTGCAGCCTTCCTGCAGCCTTTTATGCGTAAAAGAAGGTCTATGTGTCAGGCTTGGGGGTGCAGGCCTGCCATCCCAGCACTCTGGGAGGCTGAGGCAGGAGGATCTCAAGTTCAAATCCAGCCTGTTTCAAGATAAAAAAAAAAAAATGTACGGAGGTGGGAGGGGAGGCTGGAGGAATGGCACAGTGGCTAAAGCCTTTGCCTGGTGTCTTAGTTACTTTCTCGTTGCTGTGACTCAATACCCAACAGGCACAAATTAGAGGCGGAAAGATTAATTTTAGCTCACAGTTCAGAAGGTCTCAGTCTACTCCCGGGTGGGCCAGCTGGAAAACGGTGGAATCACACGGTGGGGCTGCAGCGAGAGCCAGGGCCTGGTGAGAGAGATCCTCAAGGCAGCATGGCAGAACGAAGAAACTCGGGAGGAAAAGCAGCACAAGCCCCTCCGGGCCAGGCCCCACACATCCGCCCCTTCCTGCCCCGCCTCCCAACACTAGCGGTGTCCTTAGGTACATGAGGCTTTGGAGGACACTCCAGATCCAAACCACGACATTCCCATGACCACCAAAAGACTCGTGTCTATTCCCTTAGGCAAAGGCATTTAGTGCCTCTCTAAGAGTTGCCGAAGTCTTAACAATTCCCTCACTGTTAAAGAAACTCCAAGCCCACAGTCTGCTCTGAGATGCGAGGCAAACTCTTGGCTGTGAGCTCCTGTTAAAACCAAAGAGTTAAGCACTTCCCGCACCCAGTGGCACAGGGTAGACATTCCCATCCCAACAGGGAGGAACGGGAAGAGAAAAGGCAATAGGAACAAAACAGTTCCTAAGCCCAGCAGGGCAAGGGTTAAATCCTATAGGCCCATGTCTAGTAAACTGTGGCAAGATATGACCTCCACAGGGCTAGGGTGGCCCCGTCCCTACAGCGTGGCTGCTGGATGCAACCTCCATCTTTGCTTTGGGTTAAATCTGCTCACGGCGTACAGCTTTTTCCTCAGCAACGATCCCTGCTTCTGGCTTCTCCAAACTCCTGGGTTCTCCACAGCACCTTTGGCTTCTCCTTCACAATGTCACGCACTGCCCTCCCAGGCCCACACCGCCCGGCCTCCACGGCCTTCCTCTGAAATCTGGGTGGAAGCCTCCGTGAGCCCACAGCTCCAGCACTCTGCAAGCCTGTAAAGCCAGGACCAAATGGATGTCACTAAGGTCTGCCACTGGCTTGAGCAGTAGCCGGGCCCCTGGACAAATGCTGTAGAAGTCTCTGAGTTCTTAGGTGGGCATAGATGGAGCCAGAGCCGGAGACAGAGATCCTCACAAGTCTGGGAGGAAGGGCGGAACCAGCACACGCCCCTCCAGGTCAAGCCCCAAGCTCTGCCCCTTCCAGCCAGGCACCACAGCCCAACAGTACACAGTATCCATAGCAACGTGCGGCTTCTGGGGGACACTCTAAATTCAAGCCATGACACCTAGCAAGCACAAGGCCCTGAGTTCAATTCCCCAGCACCACATAAGCCAGGAGTGGTGGTGCACGCCTGTAATCCCAGCACTCAGGAGGCTGAGGCGGGAGGATTGCCGTGAGTCCAAGGCCAGCCTGGGCTCCATAGTGAGTTCAGGACCAGCCTGGGCTACAAGACTGTCTCAAAAAAAAAAAAAGTGCTGGGGATGTAGCTCAGTATGAATGCCACAGTTTCAACCCCTACTACAACACACCCACCCGTCCCCCCACACACAGAGGAAATATGGGAGTTTATGCATCTCTGCACGTGGCTAGGTTTACACATACTGATAAACAGGAGTGTCTAGGTATATCCATTGGTATTCATGTGCACATACATACGTGTACTCATCTAGTTTGAAAAAATTATTTTGATCTGAGGAGGGAGGCAGGGCTTGGCTTGTCCTTTCCACCCCCCTGCGCCAGCCTTCCAGGGCACTACTGGGTTACAGGTGTGCACCACCCTGCCCGGTTTAGGAAGATCAGGAAGGTCGGAAGGCTGTGGCGTAGAAGAAAGGATGGATCAGAGCTCTGCCCGTCGCGGCGCTGGGTCGGCCTCGCTTCGGTGTGGCAGGTCCTATTGGCCCCTCAGCCAACTACAGAGGCCCTGGGAAGCTGTGTCCTGCTTCCAGACCTGTAAAACACAGACACTGGTCACCCACCCCAGTTGTAGTCAGGAACAGGGAGATAGGAATGCACCGGCCAAGCTGGGTGTGATGGTCTGGGCCTGGAATCTCAGCACCGTGGGAGGCTGGGGCAGGAGGATACACCTCTGGGCGGTGCCTGGCAGTTTAGAATTTAGTGACTCAGGAAGACTCTGTCTCAAAAAAAAAAAAAAAAAAAAAAAGGACGGGGTCCAGTGGCACAGACTTGTAATCCGGGGACACCAGACGGCTGAGGCAGGAAGATGATAAATTCAAACCAAGCCTGGGCAATTCAGCAAGTTAATGATACCATGTCTCAAAATCAAACCTCAGAAATGGGCTGGGATGTGGCTCAGTGAGAAGGCCCTGGGTTCCGGCCCTAGAACCAAAGAGGAGGAAGGGGAGGGGGAGGGGGAGGGGAAGGGGGAGGGGGAGGAAGAGGGGCAGGAGGAGGGGGAGGAGGAGGAGGAGGAAAAGGAAAAAAAGCTAGCAACCTCACTGTGCGCACACACACACGCGTGACCTACCCTGGCTCAGCCCCGGCTGGGATTTCACAGGCAGGCAGGCAGATCTGTGGCGGGGCCCCAGCCAGGGACACAACCGCAACCCGCAAAGAGCTTCCCGTCGTGTCTCTCCTCTCTGCTGACTGTGGGGACCAGGAGAAGGCTGCTGGGGACAGTGTGACTTGGGGACATGGGCGCGGGATCCCTGGGCAAAGCCGAGTGTCGCGGCCAAGGTGGCTTTACATGTGTCAGCGGCACTGAGCTGCGGGATGTTTTTTCTTGTATTGTTAAAAAGTGAGAAGGAAGATAGTGCCCCCTGGTGTGCGGAACCGGAACTACTCACACCGTCCCTAAAGGGGGAGACAGCGCCCTCTGGTGTGCCGTGGTGGCTGTACACGTGGTGCTCCCCAGATGCCTTAGCACCACGCTAAGGCACACAGTACTGGGGCGGTTGCTTACACCCATTGTCCCTAGTTGGTGGCTTACCTAGACGTCTGGGATCGCTTCCTCTGGCTTCTCTGGGTCTTGGGACAAGCACGCCTACAGTTCTGGCCTTAAGTCTTCCAGCCTCTGCTGGTCACCCACTTCCTTCTCCTCTAGCATCGAGGTTGCGGGGATGACAGACACACGCAGGTCCTACTTGGGCCAACTGTCCTTTACTTCACGTTCTACCTTCTTCTTTCTTTCTTTTTTTGCGGTACTTGGGATTGGACTCAAGGGCTTTGCTCTGAGCTGCATCCTCAGCCTCTTTGTTGTTTATTTTCGCGGGGTCTCACTAAGTTGCTAGGCTGCCCACGCTGAGCTTGAGTTTGTGACTCTTCTTCCTCAGCCTCTGAAGCTGCTGGGATTACAGGCCTGAGCCACCAGGCCCAGCCGTTCGACCTTTTCTTGAATTCCGGGTCTGCTGAGCTACGGGGACCTCGGGCCCTGGTTTCCTGGTAGGTCTAACACTGCTCAGCAACTTCTTTATACGACGTTTAGACTCTGAGCAGAATACTTTTTTTTTTAAAGAAGTTTTACATAAGACTTCAGATATTCAGGAAACTTATTCCAGAAAAAGTTAAGGGCCCCCCTTTTTCACCACCAGTAACTGTCGTTTTCCGAACAAAACTACTTGGGAAGGGTCTTAGATCCTTTTCTGTGGGGTTACCAGTTTCTTCACGTATCAAATAATATAGCTGTTATTTTTGTTACATGCACCTTCTCCTCCAACACCTAGCAACATATCCTGACAACTTACCCATGTTGGTTCAAGCAGACTGTCTTCATGGGTTTGAACCCACAGGGTTGTGGAATATGGTTAGAAGATGGGTACCATCTTCAAGGAAAACTCAGTATCAGAGTGTGTGTGTATGTATACATGTGTGTTTGTGTGTGCACATGTGCGTGCATGCTGGGACAGAACCCAGGGCTTCACACATGCTAAGAACAAGATCTATACGGCTGAGCTACATCCCCAGCCTCAATGTCAAGAACTATTAGCTGAGAGCGGTAGTGCACACCTGTAAGCCCAAGCTTTGGGAGGCTGAGACAGGTGGATTGCAAGTTTACGTCCCTCTTGAACAATTTGGTGAGGCGCTGTCACAAAATCAAAATAAATTGGAAGTCTAGGGATGTAGCTCCATGCAAAGGCCCTGGGTTCAGTCCTGTTCCTGCAAAATCAAAACAAAATAAAATTAATGGAGGATTGACGTGGTGGGGGAATTGACTGTCTCCGTTACTTTTTTCGTTACTGTACTCAATACCTGACACACACAAATTTAGGAAAGGAAAGGTTTATTTTAGCTTACAGTTTCAGATGGTCACAGTCCATTCAGGGGTGGCCGGCAGCAATTGAAGTACATGGCAGAGACAGAGAGGTGGAGGCAGCTTCTCAGGACATCACACACAGACAGGCAAGTGAGACTCATAGAGACTTGTCCAAGTCCCAGTCTTAGTCTCTCCTGCATCTGGGTATCGAAGGTGTGGCCACTACACACCCTTAGTCTTAACTCACATGCCTTTAGTCTTAACTCACACGCCCCTAATCTCAACAACTGCAATCCACCCCTCCAGGCCAGACCCCAGCTGATCTGACAGGAGGTGGAGTTCAGGTGGTCGTGTGAATGACGGGGAGTCACTGTAACTACAGATGAAACTTCACCCACTAGCCTGGTATCAGCCCATGGCCGAGGGTTGAGGACCCCTGACCTGAAGCACAGGTGCAGTGCAATCAGGACAGCCCTAGGCAGGCAGGCAGCCAGCTGGCTGAGGTGTTGTGGAGCCCACGCCTGTGCGGGGCTGAGGAGTGGGGCGGAAGTAACTCTCTAGTCTGGGCTTGGGCCCACTTGGTCTGGGGCTCTGGCGACACTGCTGTTAGTGTATCAACAGCGGGAGAGACACACGTGGGGGCCAGATACTGGACACAGTTGTGCTCTGCAGGCCCCAAGCACTGTGGGAGACCTCCAGGAGACAGGGAGGAGGGGCCTTTCCTCCTACAAAGCCTCTGCATGCCGCCTATCGCCAAAACCTGACATTGCACCTGCTGCAAAGAAATATTCACAAGGCCCAGCTGCAGCCTCCCAGAGTGGGCAAAAGGGTAATGTGGGGCTGCGTCAGTGGTGCAGGCCTGTCATCCCAGCACTGGGGGAGACAGAGGCGGGAGCATCACAAGTTCGAGCCCTTCTGGCCACAGGCATTTTGGCTAAGGGATAGTTGTTCCTTTTTGCAGCTCTTCAGTCTTCTCGGAAAGGCTGTGTCCCACCTGTGCCAGCGGCCATCCTTCTCTGGGGTTGGCTCCTGGGGCCAGGCCTCCTGATGGCCTCTCAGGCTGTGCCCTTGGCTCTCTCCCCCAGGCTGAACCTCCGGGAGCTGGGCCCCTGGGCTTCCCACATGCGCTGGCTGGTCTGGATGATGGCCTCTGTCGGCACCGTCTATGTCTTCTTCTTCCACGAGCGGTAAGCCACGGCCAGGGCCTCTTCAGGGGCCCAGGCAGGTGAGGCCTCAGAAGCACGGGTGTGCAGCTCTGCCTGGATTCTTTTTGGGAGGCAAAGAAGCCTCTGCTGATCCAGCAGCTCAGCTCGATTGAGAGTGGCTGCTGGGGCCGTGTGGGGGAAGATGCAGGGATCAGCTAGTGATGTCTGCTCGGGGCTGAGCACTGGAAGCATCCATGTGCCTGCTCCGTTTGATGGAAAGAGACGGTGAAAGTTTAAGTAAAAGATTTATTCTAGTAGAAGGTAGGTTGCCAATGATCTCTCCCTCAATACTCTTCCGTGCTTCAGACCCACGTGTTCCATTCTTGTTGCTGTTTTCTGAAGTGGTTCTGAGAGTCCCCTTTCCCGAGTGTCTTCGTGAGATGGGATCAGAAATAGGGTGAAGACCGCTGCTGAGGACCACCCAGGGGAAGGAAAGCCTTGCAGACACCTGGCAGCGTGCCCGCGTCCACCGTATTTGCTGGATCGGGCGCCATGGTGACTTCTGGCTCTTCCCCCAAGTCAAAATGACCACGAATCAATTCAGGACATGGAGGCGGCCACAGTAGCACAGCTAAAGACACTCACAAAAGAGGACTTCTCAAACTGCCGCAAAAAGAGTGACCAGCAATGGAAGGAGAGTGTTTGAAGCAGGAGAGAGGATTTGGAGGGGCTTCGTGGCAAGGTTTAACTTACCGCTATAACATTTTAAAAATCCATTGCATTTTTTGGGTCGCATCTTATATTCCCTATCCATGATCGGCCCCCAGTGTGCCCTTTTCCAGGCTTGGAAGCCGAGTCTCAGAGAGGGAAAGAGCTTCGCCCCAGGTCAAACAATTGCCAGTCCCTGTCGGCAGAGGGGTGCTTGGGTAAAGTCTGGCCCCAGGAGTGTGGCACCAGGACGGGGGCTGCTTCTCGGTGCCCCTGTCAGGATACTCCCTGTCCCCAGCATCAGGAGGTGGGCACTGCTTCCGCCCCGGGAGGCCCCATCCTGAGGCCCTGGCGGTTTGTTCTCCTGCCAGGTACAAGCTTGTGGAGCTGCTGTGCTACGTGGTGATGGGCTTCTTTCCCGCCCTGGTCATCCTCTCGATGGTGAGTCCCGCCACCCAGCGTGGGGTCTCCCGTCAGCTCACAGGGCCTGAGAGGGCCACAGCTGGATCTGCCTCCAAGACTGTCATGCTGAGTCCTTTCTTTGGGCAGCTGGGGAAACTGAAGCCCAGTGGGTCAGGGTGACTTGGCCACAGGACAGGAGAATGGGGAGGTGCCCCTGAGTTCCTCTGGACTCCCCACACTACCTCTCTGCCCAACCTCGAGCGAGCTCTCTAACCTCTTGTGCTTCCGGTTTCCCAGGCTGTCCAGAGGCAATGCAAAGATCCACACAGAGGAATTAGAATGGGGTCGTAATAGAATGGGGAGATAATCGCCCAAATTAAGTCCATCATAAGAAAGTAGGGCTGGTGCTGGGCCTGGTGGCACAGGCCTGTCATCCCAGGCCTTTAGGAAGCTGAGGCAGGCCGATTGCAAGTTTGAGCTCAACCTGGGAAACTTAGTGACTTAATGAGATCCCGTCTAGAAATTAAAAATGGGCTGGGGGTGTAGCTCAGGGTGAAATCGTGGGTCGGATCCTCAGTCCCACAGGTCTGTAGCTCAGTATGCACGAGGCCCTGGGTTCCATCCCCAGCACCACAAAAAAAAAGGAAAACTCAGCGTTTCTGACCTGAAACCTGTGCTTTGGTGGATGGCGCTCCCTATCTGAGCCTAGGACTCGAGGAGGAGCGCAGGTAGAGCTGGTGAGGAGTTGCGGCAGAGCTCTGGGAGAGTGCTCACTGCGGCAGCAGAATCCTGGGCGCCATCCCCAGGTCCACAATCAAGAATAGGCATCTGCATCCTAAACTGCTCTGCAACCCATGGAAACTGTCCCAGGAAGGGGCCACCACCCTGTCACAGAGCGCTCAGGACACCCATGAGTCCGATTTCCTTATCCCAGGTATCTTTTGAGGTGGAGGTGACATTCCCATTTCACAGATGAGCACACGAAGGTTCACACAGGGACAGTGAGTGCCCAGCCCTGGAGCAGCTGGGCAGGACATAACTCCTCCTGCTCTACAGTGGGTATGGGGGTGACCCCTCTCTCCTCCTGTCCTGAGTCTCAGGTGCTCCACCTGTGGAATGGGTACAGGAACCTTGGCCCACCCACATGCCTAGTCCAGATGACCAGATGACAGTTTACGTGTGTGTGCGTGTGTGTGTGTGTGTGTGTATGCACGTGTGGTGCTGGGGATGCAGCCAGGGCCTTACTCACGCTAAGCAAGTGTTCTAGCACCAAGCTACACACCTAGCCCAGGGTTGTTATCTTAACACTATTATTATTGGCAAACATTTTCTGAAATTATAGAGTCAAATCTGACAGGAATTCAAACAAAATATTCTGGCTGTCCCTTCAATGTCATGACAGGAAGGTCTTTCCTGGGTTGATACAAACAGTTACCTATTCTATCTCCTGCATCCCCCTGCCCCTCTTTTTTTTTGCCAGACTGGAGATCAAGTCTATGGTCTTTACATGGAGCTACATGACTAACCCTTTTCAATTTTTTTTTTTAAATTTTGATACAGGGTCTCTCTGAGTCACTAAGTTGCCTAGATCGGGCTCAAACTTGCGATCCTCCTGCCTCAGCCTCTCAGAGTGCTGGGATGACAGGCCTGCGCTTCCGATATTTTTTCCCCACCCACACGCCCACTTCCGATTCTTTTATGGGTCGCTTTTTAACTTTTCATTCTGACAGCAGTTTCATGTGCATGACGTGACCCCCCCCCCCCGCCCCAGTGGTTAGCCAGCTTGCCCACGGATCGTCCGCAAAGTCACTCTCCTGTCATACGTGAAATTCATATGTGTAAGCGTGGTCCGGTTTCCGGGGTAGCGCACCTCACCTGCTGCGGTCTGTTTTCACAGGCGCCTGCGCTGCTCGCCCGCGGCGGCCTTGCCTCGGCTTTTCTGCTTGGCAGCGAGACCTGGCTCCCTCTCCTTCCCGCTCAGCACCTGCCCTGTGATCATGTATTTTCCGGATTACCTTGTCCCCTCCAAGTTTATTTAAATATGAAGGCCTATCAAATTATGAAATATACATCAAATTATGCACTGCATCTTTACATAATAGCAAACGTATATTTAATTACATATTCACTCAACAACTCAGTCCTGTATAAAAATGTCCCGCTCCCCGCTGAGTGATGCCCCAGCTGCAGCCACGATTCGTTCTTTTGTGTATTTTTTTCTGTTTTTAAAATCTACTGACCTGTTTTGCTTTTGGTTTTTTGTGTGCTGAGGACGGTGCCCCGGGCGTCAGTCGCCGCGGAGCCACGACCCCCTTGTCCGGGGCAGACCTAGCTGAGTGTTTGCATGCTATAAAAATGGAGACGCCCCGTGTGCCAGTCTGCCCCACGCGTTCCTCCCTGCGACCCCACCTGAGAGTCAGCTTCCCTACACGTGATTACTTCCTGTGCGTGTGTACACACGGGGTACAGCGCGGATCGTGCTGCGAGGGTGTACAATCGTTTTGGAAGGGCACTGTGGGATGCTGCCCCTGGTAACTACCTGTAGGGGGGCGGAGCCAGGTGGGCGGGGCCTAGGGCTAGGTTTGTGCTCCTTTGTGCCACCCACTGGGGGGGCAAGTGGGCGGGGCCTAGGGCTTGGCCAGGGCTTCTCTGTGCTCACGGCCCGGGCACCCAGGTCTCCTCAAGCTTCTACCAGAGGAAATGACGCTCACGGCTGAGGCCTCAGGCTGCTGCTCCCCGCCCCCCTTTATTTCTCTCTTTTTCTTTTTTGCCACGAACATGAATTCCTTTTCATATCGGGGTAAAATCTACCGATATGGCATCTACCGTGTGGTCAGCAGCACGAAGCGCGGTCGCCACGCCATGCAGCCTCTCTGCCGTCCGTTCACGGAGCCCGGTCATTCTGTAAAGTGAAACTTCGAGCCGTCAAAGGCTCTGCCGCCTTTCCTCCCCTCCCCGCTCCCGATCGCCCATGCTACTCTCTGTCTCACCGGACTGAGGACGGGGGCACCTTCCGGGTGCGAGCCCGACAGTGTCGACCCCTCGGTGACTGCAGTCTCACTGGGCGTCCCCACCTCAGCGTCCACCCTTGTTATATCACGTATCACATGTCCATCTTTTCTGCAGTACTGGGAATTGAATGTTCGCACTGAGCTGCCTCCCCAGCCCATTTTTAAAGAATTTTTATTTTGAGACAAGGTATCGTTGTAAGTTGTTCAGGCAGGCAATAGACGCTGCAGGCCTCCTGCCTCAGGTTCCCCGGCTGCTGGGATTACAGGTCTGCACCCGAAGGCCCGGCTCTTTTACCACTTTGTGTTTATCTGCTCGAAAGCTGCTGTGAACCTGGATGTACAAGTATCTTTTCACATGCTATTTTCAATTCTTTCCATATATATCCAGATATAGATTATTATTTTTTTTTTTTACAAAAGATAAAATGCTGCACAAGAATTCTTTAAGTTTTTTTTTTTAGTTCCGGCTAGTCCTGAACTCACCATGTAGCCCAGGCTGACCCCGAACTCACAGCAATCCTCCTGCCTCCGCCTCTTGAGTGCTGGGATTACAGGCATGCACCACCACACCCAGCTATTATGTGGTCCTGGGGAATTGAACCCAGGACCTTGCGCTTGTTAGGCAAGTGTTTTAACTGCTGAGCTATGGCCCCAGGCCTCTTTCTGAGATTTTGATAGAAACGTGGTACATGTGAGAATTAGTTTGGGGGGACCTGACATCATAATGTTAGCACTGCCATGGGACTGTGGGCTGGCTCACCACATATGTGCCGTTTAGTTTGGGTGCTGGGGGAACGGCTGCTGCTCTGACCTATACTCCACCCTTGTGCTTGTCCACAGCCCAACACCGAGGGCATCTGGGAGCTGATGACCGGAGGGGTCTTCTACTGTTTGGGCACGGTGTTCTTCAAGAGCGATGGCAGGATCCCCTTTGCCCATGCCATCTGGCATCTCTTCGTGGCATTTGGTGCTGGCACCCACTACTACGCCATCTGGCGGTACCTCTATCTGCCCAGCACCCTGCAGACCAAGGTGTCCAAGTGAGGTAGCCTGGACCTCCTGGGGCATGTGGGCCTTTGGAGCAGAGCACCATGGGCAGTGACATGCAAACTCTGCCCAGATCTCGGCGCTGAGTCCTGTCTACCCTTCCCGGGGCAGAGTTTGGATGGTTCTGAGACCCTCAGCAAAAAAGAAAGCAGTTAGTCATTTCCACAGAGGAGAAATTAACCCCGTAATGTGTTTCTACTGTAAACAAGTGTCTTCTAACACAATCAACATTAACATCTTCCGAAAAGGGCCAGTTGGGTAACGATGGGTCAAGAGGTACTGCCTAAAGCCCTGAGGGACCCGGTGAGGCGTCTGAGAGGTTTGGCACACCCTGGTGGCCAGGCCCCTCTCTCCGCTGCCAGTGTCCTGGCTGGGGCATCGTTCCCTGTCCAGGGACCATCATCTGGCTATCGATGAAGGGAGAGGAACGCCCTCGACCACGGCCGACACCACCAATGTATTGCAACGTGTGCGGCAGGTCAGAATTCCTACCAGCACCGCGTCCTGGGCAGCCACTACCGATCGGTTCGACACCCCTGATGGAACCTCCCGGCCTGTCCCGAAACAGGGTCGTTGCTGGGGCAGTGAAGAGTCACTGTGTTGGGGGGCACGTGTCTCCTCTGACACTAAAGCCTTCTGCTCCCTCTCCCCTTCTGGGGGCGCTCCTGGAGTGGGCAGTTTGGGGGCAGCAGGGGGAAACTGGAAACGGAGGCACACAGCTCAGATGCTATCCTCCACCACGGCTGGTTCTTAGCAGAGAGAGGAGCAAGTGCAGGGGGCTGGGGTTGTGGGATTGGCGCTCTTCGCGGCCTTTTGTCCTCATCACGAAGAAGCCGGAGGTACGGTGAGGGCTGAATGGTGCAGGCTGACCCTGGGGACTGGCTGCTCGCTTGCACCCCACACAGGACTCACAATGGCCGCCTTCAGAGTCTCGCCTGGGGCCAAGAGCGGCTTCCAAGGTGCCTTGGATGGCCTCAGGGCGAGTCTCAGACTTCTTGTACAAGGACTGTGCAGTGACCTCGTCCTTCAGCCTCTCAAGTGCCCCATCGCCCAACAGTGCAGCTGCTTCCAGGGCCGGGCCAGCCTCTCTGCACACGGCTGCCTGGGTGTGTGTCAGGGAAGGAGCGGCAGGCCTGGCTCCAGGACAGGAGTTGGCATCCGAGCCTCTGGCTGAAGTCAGCCTCTCTCCAAAGGTCTTTATTCCATGACTCTCAACCGGGCAGGGTGCCGAGGCCAAGCCAGGCCACCTTGTGCTGCCCCTCAGTGCACAGCGGGGATGCCCGGACCCGGCACTGGGCCCGTGCTGCTGGGCAGTATTAAACTCTCTCCACTGTGGCTTTGGAGCTGGAGCTGCTCTGGGTCTGGCTTTGTTCACCTGCCCGTGTGTGCATGTGTGTGCGTGTGTGTGTGTATGTGTGTGAGTGTGCGTGTGTGTGTGCGCAGCGAGCACGATCATTCTGCCCTGTGGGGACACACCAGGGGTTTCCCACTGGCTGAGGTCTGGGCTGGAGGCCAAAGGGGAGGGCGGTCTGGAGAGGTGGCTCATGGTTGGCACTGGGATGCTCAGAGGTGACTTCTATCTGAGTCTGAGGCTTGAGAAAGGGCTCGTGGGGGCTCTGGAATGATGGGTAGGGAATTCCCAAACGGTGGCACCATGCCAGCCTGAGCAAACACCTGTCATCAAGGGGGTGGGGACTGGCGGGTTCCTGGGAACAGAGCTGGGCCTTGGGATGCTGACTTGGGACTTCTTTGGTGCTCCTGAAGCCCCGCTGAGCGCCTCGAGTAACACAGGCCTCTGTCCTTGGGCATCGGTTTGGGCATTTCTCCCAAGGCTCCTTTACCTGCTCAGTCCTCATTCACCCAACTCCTGCTCACCCTTTAAAGTCCAGCTATGGTGTCGGCTCTGAGGAGCCTCAGGCCTTGGTCTGACTCAGGGACCCCCTCTGCTTCCTGCACTGCTGCCCAGGACCCTGACTCTCTGCAGGCCCCTGCACCTGCTCTAAGAGGGAGGGGTTGCGTACTGTTAGACCTAGAATAAAAATTTGCAGCCCTTTTTGTAAGATTTGGGTCAGTACCCTAAGCTCTGTGAGCCTCAGTGGCCCCAGCTATACGCCGGGCATAAGAAGTCGGCACCTTGCAGGGCCACGTGGTGATGCAGGATAAGAATGTATGCCACCCATTTGGTGTCCTAACTAGTTGTCAAAGCTGTCCACTTGGAAATCGAGCCTAGATACTGACGGTGACCCTTTTCCAGGGGTATCTGCCAAAGGAAGAGTTACTAATGGTGGAATTTCCAACCATGGACAGGTTGGAGAGGACTAGAGACCTTCTGAGGAGGCTTGGCCACATTTCCTCCCTAGCTCCAGTTCAGGAAATATTTCCCATAACCCTTTCTTTCTAGCCCAGCACCCCTTAGGAAAGGAGTGTCCTAGGATTCCATTTCCCTGCAGTTCAGACCTCCTCATACCTCACCAACACTCAAGGAGGGGAAAGAAGTTGCCCGGGATGCATCCCTTGGTAGAGGTGGGGCTCGGTTCTGTCCCAAGAGCATCCTGGGAATTCATTCAGGTGCCACACTTACTTCCTGTCTGTTCTTGGGACGGTCGCGTCCAGGGTGCGTCAGGAGAGCTGCTGTCTTTCCTCAAGAGCTGGAGTGGTTGCTGGCAGTGGACAGGTCTGTTGGATGTTCTGGGCCTGAGTCACAGACCCTGCCACGGTGAATGGGGAGGGAGGGAGGCAGGAGGGCTGGGCGTGGCCAGAATGTCCCCAGGGTGGCAAGATTACAGTCAGAAGGAGTGGGGAGGGGCTTGATTGGCCCCTGAAGGGAGGCTCTGCGCTGGGCTGAGCTGGGGACAATCCCTGGGACCCTGTGTGGAGGGGACGGCAATGGCTTCTGGGAAATTGCAGGTGGCCTAAACTCTAGCATCCCATGGGGCCCACACAGCAGGTGGCGTGGCCATTCCTAAAGCCCGCAGGCTCCCAGATCACCCAGCTCAAGTCAGCTCAGGCTACACACCTGCCACCATGGGCCCGAGCCCCTGCTTTTGGGTAGGGACATGGGGGGTCCTCAGGCTGACACTGGTGTCCACCTTGGTCTCATCCTCGGATGCTAGGAGGATAGCACTCGTCCCCTCCCCTCCCCTAGGCTATGTCCTAGGAGGCTGAAACGAGGGCTCTGGGGACAGCAGCTCAAGACCCAGAGGGACACAGGGAAGCAGCAGGGAGCTGGGAGGCCGAGGCCACCTGCACAGGCTCCAGGCCTGTCGGTGCGGGGTTTTGTGTTCATTCTTCCTGGACTGACTGGGCTTCCCCTGAGGGAGGGGCACGAGCTTACCTTACACGGGGTGGGGCAAAGCCCAGAGAGGCCCGTGACTCTGCCCAGGGCACCCAGCTTCTAGCTGGTGGTGCAAGGACTAGAAGTGAGGCCAGGACTGTCTGGTGCCCAAGTGGCCCTCCTTACCCGCCCCCCTGCCGCTTCCAAGCCCTAAGTCTTTCCCTCAGTGAGGAAAGCTGGGATTAACAATATTAAATCACAAAAAATTTAAATCCTGGATGCGTGGCATTGCCAGTCTCCACAGCATAAACAATTCCATCATGCTGATCTCAGGCTACCAAGATGCCACTAAGCCTAAGCTGGGGGCGTGGCAGACCCTCCCAGCTGCAGGAGTGGCCCCTGGAGAAATGGAGGGACTCGGCTCCTTCCCGAAGCAGCACTGGGCACTGGCACCCCCCTGCCCAGCACCGATGACCTGTGTGACGCTGGGAAGTAAAAACAGAACCCCAATGGCAGAGACACCCCAAGTCACGACAGGTATCCTCAGAAAGAGCAGCATGGGTTGCAGGTGTTGTCCACATTTATGTCAGCTAAAATGACCCCACTAGCCACGTGCTGGGCACTGACCAGCCACCGGTGGCTAATTGCTACCGTTTAGAACTGTTATTTTGGTGGTACTAGGGGTTGACCCCGGGATTTTTTTTTACTGAAGCCCATTTCCAGTCTCTTTTAAAATTTTTATTTTGTGTCATGGTCTTGTTACTAAATTGCCCAAGCTAGGCTCGGATTTGAAATCCTCCTGCCTCAGCCTCCCAGGGTGCAGGGATTACAGGTAAACACCACCATGCCCAGCTGTGGTTACCACTTTGGCCACTGGGGACGTGGACTCTCTGTGCCACTACTGAAAATTCTGTGGGACAGGGCTGAAGGTTCAATGACTCTCCCAGTTTTGGGTCTCAGGATCCCTTGCAACTCCACGGCTGAGGACACCAAAGAGCTTTAGCTTAGGCAGGCTGTATCTATCGCCTCTCTTCATACTAGAAATTAAAGATTAGTTTAAAATAACTATCAATTCATTTAGAAATAACAGGCCCTTAACAGCTGTGATGTATATTTTTTCTGTTACAAATAACTCCATTTTTCCAGGGAAGGCAAACGTAGGGAGAGAAGCGGCCTTGCTTTCTCTGATCGTAATCTCTTCAGCAGCTGGTTTCTCGAAGACAGTGGGTTCTCCCAGCTACCTTTGCGCTTGGTGCCCACTGCAGGGGGAACAGCTGCCCGAAAGCTTCGCTGTGCGCATGTCAAGAGTGGGTGGGGAGAGGGCAGGTCACCCCGGAGTATCATTAGGCAACAGCTAGCTAGGCTTTGTGACACCTTCCCCTAGCGGGGTGCTGAATTTGACACAGGATCTCACTTAATCTCTAAATTGCCCAGACGGGCTTAAACCCACCACCCTCCTGCCTTCTAGAGGGCTGGGTTACAGATGTGCACCGCCATGCCTGGTTCCCGGCATTTCACAGCTGGGAATGCACCATTGTTGACAGTTTCCAGAGGCTGAGGCTGTGCCTAGTGTATCCATCTTAACTCACATTAGCCAGACCCGGAGTCCCCGCCAGACAGGGAGGGAGTAGGGCAGAGGCCCCGGGGTGGGCAGTGGGATGTAGCCCCGTGCTTGGTCAGTGCCCAAGGCCAGGGGCGGGGGGTCATGGCCATGTCACCTCTTTGTTTCCTCCTCTTCTGTGACGGGGAAGGCTGCATCGAGGGAGAGTCAGCCTCTTTGCGTCCAGGGTTGGAAGGAAGCCAGTCCACAACCACAGCCAGCTTGGGCTCTTGCCCGGCCCTGAACTTGGGAAGATGTATTAGGTACGTGGGAGGACCTGGGAGGATGAGCCGGTGGCCTCGCGGGAGGACCCTGGCTTGGTTTGCATGCTTCAGGTCAACTCTGTGCCGGGTGGGCCTGCAGTATGGAAGCATGGTAGCCACTGTGTGCAACCCCTGGAATTGTGGGGTGAACAGGGCAAGGTCCTGGGTGAAGGGACAGGTACTGGAGGTCTCTGGGTAGTGGTCAGTACCAGGTGGCCCCCAGGGAGAGCCTGGACATCAAGGTTCCTGTTCAGGTCAGGACAGTGTCTGTCCAAGACCCTGTGAAGGACTTTTATTTTTTAAATCTAACAAATTTTTTTTATTATAATAATATAAGCTTATAAATGTTTTGAGACAGGATATTATTCTACAGTCCAGGCTGGCCTTGAACTCCCAGCAATCCTCCTGCCTCAGCTTCCTGAGTGCTGGGATTACAGGTGTGCACACCACGCCCAGTTTCCATGGTGCTGGGGTATCAAACCCAGGGCCTGTGCTTGCTAGGCCAGGACTTTCAGCGCTGTGCTGTTCCCCCATCCCCAAGCTTATCACAGTTTCTCATAAGATCTAAGGAAGATGGGAAAGTCAGCCCGGCCCTGCTAACCACGCCCGACTGCGTGGTGGTTTCCTCTGCCCTGTGACACGTGTTTTCAACTCTTGTACCGGGGTTCATTAAAAATTGTAGGAAGTGTTTAAGTGAAAAACATCGTCACAGTGAAAGACGCCCGGCCACGAGTCCCCTCAGGATCCTTGCCCTCTTTTGCCACGCTCTCCCCATTGTCCCAGCCGCTTCCTGGAGCAGCTCTGGGCCTGCTCTTTCCTGAGTATCCTCACAGGTGTGAGGAAAAAAACAAAAAATACGACGAACACTGGTGTGCCATCCCTGGAAAGGCTGGCTCCTCTGAACGGGATGGTGTGTCCTTGCCCGCCTTAGTCACCAGAACTGGCACGGTGCAGCACTCCGGAGCTTTCCCAAAGTCAAAATGACCCTGAAAGGGAAACGTTCTGAGTCAACTCCGGGTGCCAAGGCAGGCAGCCATGACAGGACAACTCAAGGCACACTTTTGGCTTTTGTTTTGCAATGCTTGGCGTGGATGGAGATGTGGCTGCCTCCCCTGGCCCATGTGCACGCAGAGACTCCTTTTAAAATGTCTGTCCTCCTTATTTATTTATTTATTTATTTATTTATTTATTTTGGAGAGCAGGTCTTGCTCTGTAGCCCATGCTGGTCCTGAGCTCACTATGTACGCCAGGTTGGCCTCAGCCTCGTAAGTTCTGGGATTACAGCCCTACATCACCATGTCTGATTTAAATGGCATTGGGGAATCAAACTCAGAGCCTTGCACTTGCTAGGCAAGTGCTGTAACCGCTGTGCTATTCCTCCAGCCCTGAGGGTGTTAGTAAGTGTGAATAGTTATAGTTTCAGCCTATTCACAAAAAAACACCCAAACGAAATTTTTCTAAAGCTGAATCTGTCCTTCCAAACCTACCCGAGGAAACCAATTTCATGGCCAGAGGCACTGCTTCCGATGCCTGCTTTGAGCAGGCGCACCCCGACACGGCCAGCTCTTCTAGTGACTCATCGACTGTAAGGGAAAATTTGGGGCATAAAGCCCACCCCCACATCCTGAGTGGCTTTTCTGGATCACCTCGTGCCACCCAGAGTGGCTGCCGGTCTGCCGGCTGTTATCAGACCGGCTGTTCCCCCAGTGGCCACTGTCCCCCTCCCTGGACGTCCCGGGACCTGCTACATGGTGGATGTAGGGCTGGTTTCTCTGGGAGACCCAGATTGGCCAATTGTGGCTTGAGGTGGGAGGGCATGGGAAGGGGGTGTGTGAAATCACGTGGACACCATGCAGGCAGAGCTGTGGGCCTCCCCTGTGGAGGGGCCACTGTCCTCCACTGCTGGTTGGCGGGGAGGAGGTTCCCCAGGGTGACAGCGTTCCTTCCCTGCCATGGCACACCGGAGACAAGACGCTCTGGGGCTTCGCAAGTCGTTGGGTGGCTGGAAACAGACTTGGCCGGGTGGGAGTGGTCAAGCCCTGGTGAGAGGTGAGTGCCGCAAACCGGAGCCTGGCGTCTTGGAGAGCGAGTTACCAGCCACACAGCCTGCAGTCCACATGTCCTCCCCAAATGCTGTGCCGTGGCCAGCGCGGCCAGCTAGGGACACGTCCATCGTCGCATCCCGCGCTCGAAACCCGGCAGGACGGCGGGATTGCCTTCATTCTTTTCTTCCGGTGGCGTGTGTCTGCGACACCCAGTAGCAACAATCCGCTTGAGAAATCGGTGCGCTGGCGTGTTGCGTCCGGGTTGGTTTTGCTTCCCCTCCCCCGTCCCGCCCCCCTCCGACCCCTACGTGTCCTGCCCTTCTCCACAAAATCTATCTTCTTTCTTCCATCTCTCTTTTACTATTTTTTATGGCTCGGTTTTCTCATATTAGAGAAATCATGTGATATTTAGCCTTCCAGGTCTGATCCGTTTTGAAAAGCATAATGGTCTCACCGTTCTCATATCCCCGGGGGAAACGGAGGCTGCTCAGAGAGGCCGAGTGACAGGTCACAGGCCACCCAGTCGGCGTGGGGCACCTGGTTGCTTTGTTCCCTGGGCTCCGGGTGGCGGGGAAGCCCTCCCCAGGACCCCAGCAGCCCTGACTTCCACTGCATGTCCCCTGCCCTGCCAGCCTGGCTGAGCATCAGGGCATCTGAGGGGGGCTCAGGGCCTTGGCTTCCACCCGTCGGGCCACCTCCAATGGGCAAGGTCACCTTGTATGGGAGCCTGCCATCTGGAGACACCTGAGGCCTGGGATGTTCTGTGTTTTGGGGACTTGGCTCGGCAGGGAGGAAGCCTGTTTCTGCAGAGTTTGTGTCCTGGCAGGCAGGGGTCCTTGCCTGCACCCACGAGACAAAAGGACATCCAGTATCTCCACAAGGTGACATAGTTTATGCAAGGTAACAGGTCTGTATGTAGGCAGGGGACTATCTTTATCCGTGTGGCACTGAGCATGGCCATGGGGGGGGGAGTCAAGGGTCTGGGCACAGGGTCTCTGTGCTACAGCTCCCGCAGCAACTCCTAGAATTTTTCTTTGCAGATCTGGCTTTGTGATAGGCTCTGCTCCCCCTGGCAGTGCGTGCATGTGTGTGTGCATGCGTGTGTGGGTGTGTGTGTGTGTGCGCGCGCGTGCGCGTGCGTGCCACATCCCAGTGTTGCCGGCAGCCATGGGGGAAGCGGTTGTCTGCTTGTTCTCTCATCCAGGGGCTTTCAGTCAGCAGGGACTCCCCACCTGCCCTGTGTATGTTAGTGTTCTCCAGAGCTTTCAGCTTAAGCCCGGCTCTAGGAAACACACGTCTTGCTGTGATCCCCTCTACGAGTCCACCACGGAGATGGGGGTGCTCTGGGGTTCCTACCCTGCCTATCTGTCCTGTTCCATCCTGCCCTAGTCCATCCTTATCTTGGTACTCTCGACTGCTGTAACAAAAGTGCCACAGACTTGGGGAGGCGGGTCAGGGGATCAACAGAAACACGTAGCTCCCTGTTCCAAGACCACTGCGTGGCAGGCTGCCAGCGGAGTGTGGGTGGCTCCCTGGCTTGCAGGTGGGGCCTTCTCACTGCATCCCAGGAGGGCTGAAGGCAAGAAGGAGATGGCTTGGGCATCTTTGATAAAGCATGGGTCCCTGTTCATGACAGCTCAGTCCCCAAGACCCAGCTGCCTTCCAGCAGGACTTGGGGTTGGGGTTTCAACACAGACGCTGTGGGGACGCAGCATTCTGACCCTATCATGACCATCTGCTGTCTCATTCTTTATGTTGGTGCCTGCCCTCCTCATCCCCCACCCACGCACCCCACCTGACCCTGTGACATTTTTTCCAGTTGCTGGCTGCAACCCACTGCGCTGGTTCTATGACTAATAACGAGGCCCAGATCCTAAATTCTGGAGTCTGCTCTTGGTGGAACACTCCTGTGGGGCTACGAGTGTGGGTCATGTGTGCCTGCTGTGTATTCACTGACTGGCAAGGTCGGCATGGAGCCATTTCCCTGAAATCTGGGCGCCCCCCGAGGGTGGGGGGGTGGTAGGTGGGTAGAAAGCAACCAGGACCTGCCAGAACCCTGACCTGAGGAGAGCAATATGGGCACAGGGGTTGGGACAATTCGTCCTGGTCACCATCTATGCTCGCACACGGAGGGAGCTTAGGGCCTGGGAGGCAGCGTGCTTGCATGAGTGCCAGTCTGGTTCTAGGCATATGGGAGAGTTGGCCTCCATCGGAAGAAGGCCTAGACCCAGTTCTGGAAGGGGCTTCGGCCTCTGGGCCGCTGCAAGTTCCAGTTTTGGGTTCTGGCACGGTTGCACTGGAACTTTCTGCTCTTGCCAGGCACGGCCCTGCTGCTGCCGAAGGCCTTTCGTGGGGAGAAGGCAGAACTTCTGAGTGTCTTTCACTGTCCCTTTTAACGTCCCCGAGAGCCCATGTCTGAGAATGGCAGTGAGACGTGATTTTTTAATCAACCTGGTGCTGGACTCTTTCTGTCTTTGTGAAACTGTTACTTTGATTAACACAGTGTTTGGTAAACATTTGTATGAAGAAGAGGAATCCTTCTGGCAGATGGGATTGTGAAGTAGAGAGCTTAATAAAGAAAAATTCAAGATGTCACATTCTGGCTGAAATTTAAAAAAAAATAATAACAATTCTTTTTATAAAAGCAGTCTCTGCTCATTGTGGAAAACTTAGGATCTTTAGAAAAGTAGAAAGTTGATTAAAAACCATCTAGTAGCTATCTAGTACTGCGTAACAAGTTATCTGAAAACAGTTGCTTGAAACAACAGTCATCATTAATTTTTTTCCAGAGGCTTCCTCACACTAGGAATTTAGGTGTGGCCTCTGTTGGTAGAGTAGGAGCTGGGTGCTGGGCTGACCTGGAGGCTTGGTGGCTCACACATCTGGTGGTACTACAGACCTATCGCCTAACAGGGAGTTTGGCGGAGCCCCTAGTTGTCATAAGCAGATTATATTTTTATTCAGGTATGATGTGGTCAAGAGATCTGGAGGCAACTGCACTGAAAACAGAGGCTGCTATTCCAAGAGGAGGGGATGCACATGCCACACACAGAGGGCCACAGGAAGGAGCCTCGGGGTCAGTCAGGGGACAGACAGAGAGAGGGAAGGGGGGACACAGGCAAGAGCCCTGGTTCCGGTTTCTGCAGGAAGGATCAGAAGCAGCCGGGTGTGCAGGTTTAGGATGGACCAGCTTGCTGATTCCAGCAGGCTCCAGGTGCCAGGCTGTTCTGAGCTGTCTATTACATGGCCCTGGGTGATAAGGGTTGGGGGGATGCTGGCCAGTGATATGAGAGGCTGGCAGAGGAGGTTTGTGGGGTCGCCATGACAGGACACGCCCTGGTGGCCTTTCCCCTGTCTAGGAGTTCGCTGGCCCTGGTGGGGTGTGGGGCAAGTCCTTCCAGAACCCCTAAGATCCCAGATGTCAAAAAAAAAGATTACCAGAAAAAAGACATGCTCAAAATGCACCCATGTGGGACTTCCCCACAGGCCTGAATTTCCTTACGATATGGGGGCTGGGGCCATGGCCACGGTTTCAAGAGAAAGAGTGAACCAGGCCAGAGCCACGTCACCATCGTGACCCAGCCTTGGAAGTCACCATCGTCCTTTCCGCCATCTTCTGCTGGTGGAAGCAGCTAAGCAGCCCTCCCAAGTTCAAGGGGAGCGCAGACCCATGTCCCGGCACAGTAGGCGTGCATCTGCCTCACAGGGCAATGGGACGGAAGTATGGGGCAGGGTGTGAACCCAACCCTGGGGCTTTCTTCAGAGACTGCAACTTGCTGTACTCTCTGCTGCCCACAAATGCCCGTGGTTAGTACTTTTAACCTATCCTGCTCTTGTGCCTTTTATTTCAATTAATTATGTGGCACTGAAGTGATTTAATTCGCTTTAGATTTTAAAGTTCCAAAGCAAAAGAATGGTATGCATTTACCACGTATATTGGGGTTTGGACCTGGAATGTCCCCCACAAGTCTCATGTATTTGAATGTTATAGGTGGTCTATGGAACCATGTGCTGTTGGGAGATTGGGGCCTAGTCTGGAGGGTGGATTACAGGCATGTAAATTGGATTACAGGTGTGTAGTGTGGGCTTACCGCATCTGGATGCAGGAGGGGCTGACCACTGGGAGGAGACCTGGAAGGACACATAAGCTGCTTCCTGCCTTCCTTGAGGACGAGTCTCAACTTGCCCTGACTCGGCTTCCTGTGTGTGATGTCATGAGAAGCTGCCTCCACCTCGGCCTCTGCCATGTACTTCCATGGCTGCCGGCCGCCCTGAATGGACTGTGACCTTCTGAAACTGTGAGCTAAAATAAACCTTTCCTCCCTTAAGTGTGTGGATGTTGGGTATCGAGTCACAGCAACGGGTAACTAAGCCAGTATGTGACATGATATTTTGAAATAGGCACGCCTTGCGGAAGGGCTCTGTCAGGCCGCTCAGCCCAAGCATGACCTCGCATGGTAACTTTCATGGTGAGATTGCTGAGTTTCTCGAAAACACTCTTTGTTGCGATGTCATTCACACGTGGTGTAATCACTCCCCGAAGGCTTTTAGTGTCTGTACAGAATTGTGCGACCATCATGATTTTAGATTTTGTTTTTTGAAACAGGGTCTCACTCTGTAGCCCAGGTTGGTAGTCCTCCTGCCTCCAAGCACTGAGATTGTAGGCAACTGCCATCATGCCCAGCTTATGTGGCGCTGGGGAATAGAACCCGGGTCTTGTGCTTGCTAGGTGTCTTTGTTATTTTTTTTGTTGTTGTTGCTGTGACTCAATACCCGACATCCACAGCTTAGGGAGGAAAGATTTACTGTAATTCTCAGTTTCAGAAGGCCTCAGTCCTCTTTTGGGTGGTCGGCAGGAAAACAGTGGATCACTCAGCAGGGCAGGGCGGGGGCAGGGCCAGAGCCAGAGCTCCAGGGGCAGAGATCCTCACAACATGCACGAGAGTACCCAGAAAGGCTGACTGGGAGGAAGGGCGGAACCAGCACACGCCCCTTCCAGCCAGGCCCCGCCTCCAACCCTATACAATATCCACAGTGATACGAGGCTTTTGGGGGACTCTCCAGATCCAAACCACGACACTAGGCAAGTGCTTTAACCACTGAGCTACACTCCCAGACCCCCGACAAATCTTTTAGCTTTGATTTTTGAGACAGGCTCTCTCTAGGTTACTAAATTGCCCAGGCTGGATTTGAAATTGCAATCCTCCTGCCTCAGCCTCCCAGAGTTGTTCTATTACAGGACTGCCTACTTTTTTTTTTTTTTTTCCAATTTCTTCAGACAGTCTCAATTAGCTGCTAAGGTGCTCAGGCGAGGCTTGAACTTTTGTGATCCTCCTGCCTCACCCTCCCAGAGGGCACACCACACGCAAATGAGTTCTTTAGATGATTTCATTACTGTCACCAGGCCCAAGTTCTCCGAAGGTGCCCTGCTCGTTGCTGTAACCCGAGCACCCCACATGTTCCCAATGCCGGGTTGCCAAGCTGTTAACTGGACATGCCTGCCCTCCCTCTGCCCTGGCCCCTGCGACCTCAATTGGTCCCGGGAATGCCCCCCTTTGGGAATACGCCCTTTGACCTTAGCATGCTTTTCCTCTGGGCACCATGGGTCCTTTCCTTAAGTTCCAGGACTTGGTCACCCTCTAGTGGCCATAGAGGGTAACTCAACTTTCCATCTGTCCTGTTGAATGCCAGGTGCCAGGTGCACAGAGGTGAATAAAACTCTGCTTTCCTGGGGACGCTTCCTGTCGGGGAGGCAGTGGGGGGAGGGGAGGCCCATTCATTCACCCACTTATTTATTAAATACCTTCTATAGGCTGAGTTTATAGAAAAGGAGAGACCCTGTCTCTATCTAGAGGGAACACAAGTTCCAGTGTGTGCTATCCACACACATGTATAAATTATTTCCAGTGCTGGGGATGGAACCCATAGCCTGGCACATACCAGGCAGGCCCGCTACCCCTGAGCAGCATCACCACCCCTCCAGAACATTTTATCCAGGATCTTGCTAAATTGTCCAGGCTGGTCTTGAACCTGCAATCCTCCTGCCTCAGCCTCTTGAAGAGCTGGTATTACAAGGGCGCACCACCTACCTGGCTACAAATGCTTAAGGTGCAGTGGTGACAGAGATCTGTGGATGAAATAAAACAGGTAGTAAGGTAGAGCCTGCCTGCAGGGTAACAGACAGGAGGGGGCCAAGGGACGAGGAGGGGAGCTGGGGTTGACGATGGGCATGTGCCAGCGTTCTCATGTGGCAGGATGGAGGACAAGGCGGGGGGAAGGTCTTGGAGGCGTGAACTTCATTGTGCGTTTGAAAACGGAAGTGCAGGGGATGCCGGAGCTCTGTGGCGAGGGAGGAACGCACAGGGGTCCACTGGAGCAGGGCTTGGGAGCCCTACTGTATTACACGTGCAAAAGGATGACATTAGCAGGTGTGTCCACCCTTCGGCCTGCTAGGTTTTGCTGTTGACATTTGTTTGCCCTTGATTTTTCAAAAATGTCACAATGAAAATTTTTTTAGCTGGGTCCAGTGGCACAGGCCCATCATCCTAGCACTCTGGGAGGCTGAGGCAGGAGGATTCCATGTTTGAGCCCAGCACGGGCAACTTAGTAATTTGACAAGACCCTGTCTCAAAATCAAAAAAATCTGAACTGGACTTGGGATAAATCTCCTTACAAAGGCTCTGGGGTCCATCCCCAGAATTATAAAAAGAAAAAAATGTTAAGAGAAGCTTTAGAATTGCATATGTTAACTGTATTATACAGTTCATTTTATATGATGCACAAGACAGGCCCTCTTCACTCAAAAAAAAAAAAAAGATTAAAAACAGCATGGAGCAGCAGATGGACACACCTGCAGAGGCTTTTTTTTGGCAGAGGATTGTAGGTGCAGGAGCACATAGTTTGGTTAGCGTGGACTTGCTTAATATAAAGGCAAATCATAAAAACCTGCGGAGTGCAGGGGCCAGCGTGTTGGGGTAGGAGGCGTTCTCCAGTGGAAAGGGGGACTTAGCTATCTATGCGGGCCTAGCAATCTACCCCCCAAACCCAGTGTTCAAACCGACTATCAACTCTTAACGATTGCACGAAGTTGGGAGCAGTCCTCTGGGGAGGGGTCAGGCTCAAGGGCCGTTGTTAGACCTCCGCCCGGGTGGCCCCTGGGGCTGGAGGACCCTCACCTGGCATGGCTTACTGCCGTGGACAGTGTGGAAGCCAAATCTTATCATTTGGCTGCAGAGTTGCTGCATCATTGTGGCCACATCTTACTGGTTCTGGACGTCAGCCATGTTCAGTCGGCGTCTACACTGGGCTGTGAAACCCAGAGGTGTGAATTCCCAATGCTGTTTTAGAGGGTGGCAACCACACAAGTAACACTTGACTTAAATCTTTTTTTTTTTTTTTTCTTTTTTGGCAGTCATGGGGATCAAACTCAGGGCCTTCACACTAAGCTACATCCCCATTCCATTTTTTTTTTAAATTTTGAATTTGAGACAGAGTCTCTGTATTAGTTTGGGTTCTTTCCAAAAAACAGAATTTACAGAAATTATAACAAAAAGGATCTACTTGGAAGGCCTGCAAACCCAAGGATAGAGATAGTACAAGATGGTAGCTTGTGCATTCATGAGCTGGAGAGTCCGATGGCTGTCCAGCCACGAAGTAGAACTCTCGTCCAGTGCAGGACAGCAGGTGAGAGTCTGCTGTGGATCTCAGGTGTTTGAAGAACAATGGCGAAAACCTGAGACTGAAGATTTGTGACTGAGAGAGAGGCACAAGTTGAGACCGGAGTGAATCTGTGAAGATCTGCGGTGTGTAGGCATCTGTAGACAATTGCAAAGGTGAGAGCTTTCTCAGAGGACGAAGCTGTGACAATCTTTTCTCTTCCTTCCTTTTATACCCCTGGAGTCCCCTTTGGCCCTCCCACATCTGGGTGGGTGCTCTCCCCTCATTGGCCAGCCCACAAGTCACTCACACTCTAACGCAGGCTGGTTCTCAATTCCCAATCTAGGTGTGGTTCCCAAACCCTAATCCAGGCGTAGTTCCTGATTGCCTCAAATTGACATAATCTCTCTAGCGTTCACAGTCTTGCTAGGTCAGTAGGTTGTCCAGGCTGGGCTTGAACATGCAGTCTTCTTGCCTCTGCTGCTCAGAGCACTTAACTCGAATCACCAAGGGTGTGTAGAGATTAGCCGGGTGATGAAGGTTGGCGCTGTGGGCGGATCTCTAAATTTAATACGTTGTATGTTGAAGCTTTAACTCCTAGTGACTTAGAATGTGACTGCACTTGGAGACAGAGATGGTAAGGGGAAGAGAGGCTATTAGGGTGGGGCTGTCACCCAGCCTGACTGTAGCCGAGACTGGACACAGAGACACTAGAGAGGGCACACAGAGGAAAGGCCATGTGATGATACGGTGAGAAGTTGGCCATCTGAGTGAAGGAGAGGGGCCACAGAAGAGGCCACATCTTGATCTCAGACTTTTGGCCTCCATAATGGTGAGAAAAATAGATTTCTGGTCTTTAAAGCCACTTGTCTGTGATATTTTATTATGGCAGCTTTGGCAACATGGTTCATTTGAGAAGGGCACTTATAGCCCAGACAAAGGCTGTGAGACCCAGTACCAATGCCAAGTAGTTGGTATCACCAGAAGCAGCCAGCGAATGGTTGCTGTAAACAACCACATGATAAATGGTCAAGGCATCTGGGCTGTGCATCAAAACAGTCATAGTCAATATCTAAGCAGAAGAGCAGAATTGGCTTCCTGTAAAACTTTATTCACAAAACCCTCCAGCATTCCAGACCTGGCCCCGGGCTATAGTGAGCTAACCCCTTCCAAAGAAGGTGCAGGGAGTACTGGAGACCCTGGGAGAATAAAGGTGTGATAAAAATACAGTGTCTGCTCATATAAAAACACTATGATAAAAGATATAATAGGCAGAGGTTGTGATTTGGATCTGGAGTGTCCCCCAAAAGCCTCATGTTCCAATGGATACTGTATACTGTTGGGAGGTGGGGCCTGGTGGAAGGGGGCGGGTGCTTGGGGCTTGACCTGGAGGGGCGTGTGCTAGTTCCATCTTTCCTCTCTGACTTGGCTCTGTTCTGGCTCTGTGAAGCCCTTTCCTTGGCTCCAGCCCCACCATGTGCCATGTACCATTTCCAGCCACCCACCCACCCATGAATGGACTGTGAGCTAAAATAAAGCTTTCCTCTGTAAGTTTGTAGATAGGAGGTATTTCGTCCCAGCAATGAAAGTAACTTAAAGGCAGTAAAAGTTTAGGAAAGAGGAACTGTAGTGTAGGGTATCTGGTGGATGCCCCTGCCATCCCGTTGAGGTTGTTTTGTCAGTTTCCCCAGACCAAGTAGCTAATACGTTCTGTTTCCTACAGCCAGAAAGGAGCTACACTTGAGATTAGCCCTGGATTTTTCCACTTTGTGGTGAAGGAGACAGCCCTTGAGAGCCACCTTGGAGCTCCAGCCCTGCTTTGAGCCAAGTCTCGAGGGAGAACCCTCAGATCCTCATGGATGGATGCCTACGCGGGTCCACTCTTGGCTTCCCCACCAAGAGCCTCTCTTTCTTCTCCCGGTTTACTTAATAAACTTTTGCTTGTTTTACTTTTGGACTCTGACCACTTTATTAACTGTATGAGAGTCTGTGGAACCAGGAGTCTGACTACTACTCCTGTGAGCAGAGTGGGGGGTCTCAACAGACACACTGCCCCTCCCAAAGCACCCTGCTTGCTCCAAACACGCTGATCCCCCTGTGCTCCTGCTACTTTCTGAAGCAGTTCTGGAAGTTTAGTTACACTGTCGTTGCTGTCCTGGTGGTCTGAATTGATTCAAAACATTGACTTTTCGTGGCTGTTGTAACTTTAGGGAAGAGCCAAAAGTCACATGGTGCCAGATCAGGTGAACGAGGTGGTAGAGGACCCACCATCTTGTTTTTGCCAGCCTGCCTTCCCGTCAGGTGGCACTAGGCTGCGGAACATGCTATAGTTTGGATCCCACTTTGTGAGATGCTCAGGAAAGGGGACGTTCAGAACTGCTTCAGAAAGTGACGAGAACATGGGCTAACACGTTGGAAGCCAGGGGGAGGATTATGAAAGGAATTCATGAAGTTGTCTTTTACCGTGTAAGTATTTTTCTCTTCTAATCACTCACTGTATTGTCTGATCACCGAATTCTAACACATCTTTTGCCTGCGGGGTGGGTGAGAGTCGGGCACACGTGGGGATCCTGCGGAGGTCATGGCAGTGTTATTTCATCAGCCATCCAAGGCACGGCTTGGCTTGGACTCCAGCAGCCTCTGCTTCCCCATCTGAAACATGACAGTAATGTGCCACACAGAGCTGATGTGAGCGTTTGAGGGGATGACTTCAGGTGAACCCCTAGCCCCACCCCATTCCCCACCCTCACTATGGCTCATTATTATATTACACCACCCCGGTAGCTGTGAACATGAGGTTGAATTCTGCATTCTGGTATCTCAGATCATGTGATTTTCCCTGGCCTGCAGCTGGTACAAGTGCCTTTGACAAGCATTTCTGAAAGATAACCCCCAGCCAGAGGGCTATGCTCAAGAGGGTCTTCTGTTCTTCCCTCTCGCACTAGGGATTGAACGCAGGGCCTTGGCATGGGGCTAGATCCCAGCCCTCTTTTGTTTTCTGAGACAACCAGCCTCCTCAGGCTGGCTTCAAACTTGTGACCCTCCTGCCTCAGCCTCCCAAGGTGCTGGGATTACAAGTTTTCTGCCAACACACCCTGCTGGATAGGAGATTTTTAAAAGAGAAAACAAGTTAGGAGGGAGGGACGTTGGCCAAAGCCCCAGAGTTGATCTAGCCCCGTTTTGCATCCTTTTAAATCCTTGTGCCACAGTCTGATTTGCCTGGAGAGGGAATTTGCCACCCTTGTTCCCTTTCAAGGGCACAGAAGCTACTGGAAGGTGAGAGTAGAGCCGCTGCTCAACAGCCCTGGGGCACCGAGCGCTGCCCTGGCCGGGCTTGGGATGGCTTTTCCCTGGAGGGCCCATCGCCGAGGCCCCGCCCCTCAGGCCGTGTCGTGGCTCGCTGGGCGGCCTGCAGGAGGCGCCAAAGCACACACTGTACCTTCTCGTCGCCGTTCAACCCCGCCTCTCTGCGCGAGGGCTCTTTCCCCAAGCATTGTGTCTGGTATGGCCTCTTCTCGCCCGGCCTTGGGTCCAGACCCCGCCCCTCTTGGGCCGCGGCTCCATTTATGGTTTATGGAGTGGCCGGCAGGAGGCGCCAGAGCGCACGACGTCCTGTCCCGACGCCCGGCCCCGCCCTCCTCCCGTTGTCTCTGCCTATTGGGACTCGAGGTGCCTGTTCACAGCTATCTCTTCTTTCCCCGCCTTCCATTTAGGCCCCGCCCCTGAGGCCCCGCCCCCTCGGGCTCCTCCCCGACCGTTGCGCCGCCGGCAGGAGGCGCCGCAGCGCGCGCCGCTAACGGCGGGTGCGGGAGCCACGCGCGGACGCGGCGGCCGCCTGGCCGCGCTCGGGGTGAGTGCGGGACGCGTGAGGAAGGGCGGCGGAGGCGGAGGAGTCCCGGGCGGCGCTGCTGGGCGGCCGCGGGGTCCTGGGACGCGGAGGCCGCGGGTGGTGGGTGGGCGGGGCGCGTGCTCGGGGCCGCGGGGCAGCGCGAGGCGTCTTCCCCGCCGCGCCCTCGGTGCGAGGGGCAGGCTTGCTCGGTTGCCATGGAAGCCCGCGGGCTCTCGGGCCCCGGGAGCAGCACCCACAGGCGGGCGGCCCTGGGCTGGCGTGGCTGGCGCGTCTCCCGGGTGGGTCCCGACTCTGCGTCCGGTTCGTGGGACACTCTCCAGCCTCAGTTTCCCTGGGAGCGTTTTACAGGAAGCGGGAGCGGAGTCTCCTGGCGCGCGCACTGCGGGGGATCTCGGCGTGGGGGGTGGGGAGGATCCCACGCCCTTCGCGCCACGATCAGCGTGACGCCCCCCGCCCACAGCCCGCCTCGCGCGCGCCCCGCGCCCCGCTCGTGCGCCCGCCGCGGGCATTGTTTCCCAGCTATTTCTGTCCCACTTCCAGCCCCCCGACGAGGACTGCGTCTCCGGAGACAGATGCCGGGCCTGCGCTCGGCTGGGCTGCAGAGCCGGCTGACTTGGGTCCCTGGGGATCCCGCCGGTGGGTGGGGCCTGGCGGGCTTCAGACCTGCCCGGCCAGCCCTTGTCGCCTGGTCGAGTGTTTGGTTAAACTGAATTGCCAAAAAAGAATTTGATTCTCGGTGTCTGGGTTAGCAGGGCCACCTCTTGTGCATTCCAGAGAGGAGCCACCCCTCTGTCCCTTTGGGGGATGTCAGTGCTTTCTCCAGACACCAACCAACCGGCGAGACACCTGATTGAATTACGTTGGTCGGTCAGAGCCTGGCTTAGGCTGCAGCTGCAGACAGGACTTAGGGACAGGGGATAAAGCTCAGTGCATGGAGCGCTGTCCCCTTTCCCCTTCTGGTGGAGTGCTGATGGGTTCCACGTTGTGTCCTTGGAAGGAGAGGCGTCCCTCCCACCTCTGCCCATTTCAGCCAGTGCTGACCACTCCCTGCCCTGCGCTGTGACTTGAAGTTGTTTGCTGTCAGAAACAGGACTCCTCCTGGAGAAGGAGAGACAGACATGCCCCAGGGGTCGCCACAGCAAGCGCCTGGCTCCACCTGAGTTTTCCCCCTAAGTGTTTGTGAGACAGGCAAGGACTGAGCAGGAAAGGAAAAGGCCGGTCACTCTTCCAGAAAGACCGATGTGTTACCCCGGGCATGCTCCACTCTGGGCTTTCTCCTGCTGTCCTGTCAGCCCTTTAGGAACCACATGGTCCTTGGGGACAGACATGCTGTACTCTGCGTTCTGTGACTGGGGGACGGTGGCCTGTGTGCGGGTGGCTGGCCATCACCCATCCCCTTTGCACTGGGCGTGGAGAGGAGTGACTAAAGGATATGTCTAGAAACCCCACAGTCGATAGGCTGGGTAATGACCAGGCTTCTGGGGTGAGGAAGGGGTGATTGAAGAGGGTGAGTCACTCCTTCCCTCTCATGCAGGCTCCCTCCCTAGCTGGACTTTCCTAACTCTGCCTTAGACTCTGATGCTGGAGAGGAGGGAGGGGCGCCCTCGCAGCAGGCCCATCACCATGGCCCCTTGCTCCAGAAGCCCTGGGAGGGGACCCGACAGTTACATAGCTGTAATTTTCCACCACTGCTTCTCTTCCTCCTCCTCCTCCTCCTCCTTTTTATTAAGCAGAATGTTGGCGCTCCAGACCTCCCTAGACCTGCGATTTCCCGGGGCTCAGGGGTCGCATCTCCTCTTAGTTGCATCCGGGGCCTTTGAACACTCATGTTTATGTTGTGAACTTCATGGAGGTCAGGTCCCCAGAAAGCCTGTCCTGGTTTCTGAGCAAGTGTGTCATGTGGAGTGTATGGGAAATGTCCCAGGCGGGGACAGGCAGCATCAGGAAGGGCTGATCTGGAGAGTTTCACCCCAGATTCCCAGACTCTTGGGGAGTAATTATAAGCTACCACTGAGGCCCATCTGCGATGTGA
The DNA here is from genome assembly GCA_004027205.1 of Ctenodactylus gundi. NCBI lineage: Eukaryota > Metazoa > Chordata > Mammalia > Rodentia > Ctenodactylidae > Ctenodactylus > Ctenodactylus gundi. The sequence goes on from PVKB01001217.1 coordinate 65,855, forward strand.
ACACTCTAAAATTGCTTCTGTTGTCACGTAAGTGAGGAACCTAGGAAGGGAAGCCAACTCTGGGCTTCTCCAGGACACAAAGAGGAGACTTGTCACGTGATCCTTGGCGTAGGGAAAAATAGAGCCTTCAGTCTTTGAACCCCATAGCCTGTCTCCCTGGGCCTGTACCCTGTAGCTGGAATGCTAGGGTACGGGAAAACAGGATAGGGCTCCAGAAAGCTGGGACTTGAGGAAGATGAGTCCTGAGCAGGAGGCTGTGGGAACAGAGCTGTGTCACCAACCCCATGAGGCCGATATCGGTGTCAGCAACCCAGGGTGCCGTTCGTAAAGTTTTGGGAGAGCCTGGGTTCCTCCCAGACAGCCGGGAAGCCTGCAGGTGGCTGGCTGCAGAGCAACAGAGTGGCAGCATGTTTGTTGACTTCAGTTGTGACTGGTGGCAGCAGGAGTCCCAGGAACAGGCTGTAGCCTTGGGGACCATAGGAGAAAAGCTGGTCACAGCGTTAGCTTTGGCAGTCTGGATCATTATTTTGGCACAAGCGTGTTTGATTATTGAATGTTTTGTAGCCTGACTCCCTTGGGTCCCACCCGACTGGGATACTTTGTCCCCACCGAGCCTGCCTGCCCTCTGAGAAGCCTTTTCCTGTACCTGTGGGACTGCCAGTGAGCCGAGTTGGCTGGCTAGATTCTGGGAGCAGGCACATGTGTAGCCTCATGAGTCCTGGGTCATGGTTTTCGTGGCCTCCTCAGAAGCAGGCTGTGGACCCGGCCGGCCCTGCGCTGTCTTGGTCTGTACCAGAAGACAGGAACAGCTTCTTATGTTCCCCTTCTTGCAGTAGATCTTTGGGGGACCCTATGCCTTCTCTGCTCTCCTGCCTGGCTGTGGCAGGGAGAGAGACCAAGAGCTAATCACCTCTAATTCCGTGGGGTACTCAGAGCACTAGGATTAGGGTTCTGCTGCACACCAATCCTCTCTGGGCTGCTCCCTGCTGTCCCTCCCGCTGTTTTTCCTGTCTCCCTAACAGGGAAAGCCTGGGGCTGGATCTGGTGGGTGGAGCACACGCATTCCCGGCACGCCTCCGCGTGCCCACCGGGTCCCTGAGAGGGACCAGTATCTATCTAGAGCTGCATCCCAGGGAGGCATCTTCTCCGCCCTGGGTCACAGGGCAGCACTACTTTCTTGGGGTTTTTGCTTTGGATGGCTACTACCCACCATGGCACTCTGTGGACGTGGCTGTGACTTGCCCTTGTCCCCAGATCTGCTTGGCACGGAGAGGGGACGGCGGGCAAGTAGAGGTTGACCCCTTTCTCTGACTGCCATGGTACCATTCAGTGAGCTTGCTGGGAGGGACAAAGTGTCCCCCTGAGCTTCTGTGTGGTGCCTGCCCTGTGCTCAGCTGCTGGCCGGTGCTCCTGGTGCCCTGTGGAGCACCTCCCAGAACCACAGCTTGTAGCAAGTATCTTACTGTGACGACTTCAGTACACTTCCGAGTAGTGGCTTTCCCTGCAGGTCACGTTAGCCTTCTCATAGCTTTGTCCCTTTTTCCCCATAGGCTGCAGTCCTGATCTCAGTCCCGGTGGCCTGTCTGTTGGCTGGATCCCTGAGATCTGGTGCTGCCCCCCAGCTTGGCCGCCGTGTCCTGTGCTCTCTGCTAACCCGCATTGCTCTGTCCTCAGGCCCCGGCCTTTCCCTGCCCTTTGCTTGGTGCACCCGGCCCTCACCCCTGAAGACCTGCCCACCATGTTTTATGGGACTCACTTGGTCATGTCTCCACCCACCAAGAGCAAGCTAAAGCGACAGGGTCAGCTGCTGTCCAGCATGCTGTCCCGGACACTGAGCCACAAGTACCGAGACCTGAACTCCACACCGTGCAGCCCGGGTGCCGGTGATGACCCTGCAGAGCTCTCCACGCAGCTCTCGGCCCCAGGTGTCCTGAAGGTGTTTGGGGACAGCGTGTGCAGCGGCACCCACTACAAAAGCGTCCTGGCTACCAGCAGGTCAAGTGCCCGGGAGCTGGTGAAAGAGGCCCTGGAGCGCTACGCCCTGGACCCTGCCTGTGCTGGCCAGTATGTGCTGTGCGATGTGGTGGGCCAGGCTGGAGACTCTGGGCAGTGGTGGCAGGCCCAGTGCTTCCGGGTGTTTGGGGACAACGAGAAGCCTCTCGTGATCCAGGAGTTATGGAAGCCTCGAGAAGGTCTGTCCCGGAGGTTTGAACTGAGGAGGAGGTCAGATGTGGACGAGCTGGCGGCCAAAGATGTGGACACAGTTACAGCGGGTGAGGCGGGGCTGTGCGCCCTTATGCAAAGGTGGCTGGGAGGGTACAGTGGGGACTGAAGCATGGTTGTGCATAGAGGACCATGGGAAGGTGTCTGGTTGGGAGGAGGCAGGTGGGATGGGCTGTGACCTTAGAGACTCCCCTTCCATCCTTGGCTTTGGCCTTACCAATGTGGGCACTGTGGTCGGTCTAACTGGTGGGCACTGTCATGGCCTCTAATGCCTCCTGCAGTAGAATAGCAGAGGCCAAGTCTGTCCTCTTGGGTCAGGTCATTATCCAGCCTGCTAGCCCAGAGGTCAGGCCATGCCTTGTAGCATACCGGGGTATATATGCCCAGGTCCGCTCAGAGTAGGTGAGTGAGTGAGCCCTGGGGATGTTCAGATGGACATGAAGGAGCTCTGCAGCTCACGTGGCCCACTTGGCCCACGCTGCCAGGTTGCACCATCCTAGCAACGTGGCTGTGGTGGTGGAGGCCTTATGGGTACTGGGATCACAGGCGGCCTGGAGGTTTCTAGTTAGCATCTTCCCTGCAGAATGCCAGGCACAGGGGACACAGTGGCCTGGCGCTAGTGGCATGTGTTTGGTGTTTATTCATTTGGTAGAAACAAACAGATTGTTTTTAATAGATAATGCACCATAAGAAGAATTTTCAAGTGCCAACACATTCTTAAATGGTAGTTTGGGTCATTTTTTACTTTTCCTTAGTTTTCTGTTAAAAAACCCAGACTTTCAAGCAGAGTGTGGCCTTGGCTTGTGTGGTCCAGGTGAGAAAGTACGTGGGTGTACTGGCTTCGGTGTTCCACACGTGATGTCTTAGGTGGGAAGTGACCTCTGGTCCTTGCCGACGTCTTATGTGTGTCCTCAAGGTGTCACGATTGCTCTCTTCCTTTGCCACTGCTTCCCTGCGAGCCACCTTACCCTGGGAGTAAGACAGGCTGTAAACCAGGCATGTACGTTGTACATGCCTCTAATCCCAGCACTCGGGAGGCTGAGGCGGAGGATTGCTGTGAGGTGGAGGGTTGCTGTTATTGTTTGAGGCTAGCTTTGGCTATATAGTGAGTTCAGAACCAGCCCGAACTACTGAGCTAGAATCAGTCTCAAAAAGAAAAGGAAAGAAATAAAAAAGATGTGGGCTGTAGCTCAGTGGTAGACCTGGTGTGGCCAAGACCTGGTGTCCCTCAGCTTTGGGCGCCTCGCTGGCACTAGGTAGCTGTGGTCTTCTCTGTGATATCCCCCCTTTGGGTTCAGTTTTCTGATCTGAAGAAAGATACCACAGTTCAGAGATGGCTTAGCAAAGCCTCATGCATGGTAGTCTCAGTGAGGGACAGTGATCAGCCGTTCCTGCTGGCCATGTGCAGGCAGCACTGTCCCTGGGCAGGCTTGGGGTATGGCATGGGAGGGGTCTTTTGTCATCGGCATTATTCAGAATGGCTGACCTGCTGTGGTGGTGACTTGAGTCTGGCTGTTGAGCACCCTGACTGCCTGCAGGAGGGACCCTTACCCTGCCCCATGGGCCGTCCTCATCCTGCCTTGTGAGGGCCTGAGGACCTTGGGCCTCTCATGCCTCATTCTGAAAGGCCCACAGTGGGGGAGGAGGCAGTAGATGGGGGTGTGGTGCTGTGCCGAGACAAAGGACCTATGGTGTCAGAGCCAGCATTTCGGTCATTCCTCTGTGTGGCCTTTCCTCCTCCACTATGTGGATGGGGCCAACGGGTGCTGCAGGGTTGGAAGTCCTGAGCTCACCCTCATCTTGCGGTGTCATTTAGGAAGTCCCATCTACTCTTGTGGTGCTGCTGGCAAAGTTCACACCAGGCCAGGAGAAGTGCCATGGCCTGTGTCCTCTTCCTCCTGCGCTTTCAGTGCCTCTCAATAAAGAGTCCATTGAACTGGCCAGTCCCACCGACCCATTTGCTGGCTGGAGCGGGTCATGTTACCTGCCTGGATGCTGACCCCAGAGATGACCTCACCACCAGACCTCCTTTTCTGGATGGGGCTGGGCAGCCAGTGGTCAGTGCTTCAGCTGTTAGATGGGCTGTCGTCTCTGGCACACCGGGGTTATTCATTGCTGGGACACAATATCCAACAGATGTTGGTGTTTATTCCGCTGGTAGAAACAAACGGATTGGGAAGAAAGATTTGTTTTAGCTCACAGTTTCAGAAGGTCTCACCTAGCTCATTGGCATATGGCAGAGGTCCCAGAGCTGCTCATGGTATTGCAGATAGAGGCCACTTCCTGGGAAGAAGCCGCAACAGTGTTTCTTTTTCCTTCCTTTACTTAGTTCAAGCTGCTAGTCAGGGGCCCCTCACCCAGGGTGGGGGCCCCTCCCTTACTTCCTGACCCACAAGTCAGTAATACACACCTGGAAACTCTGGCCCCCAGTCTCAACAAGTTGGCAGTCCCCCGCCCCCACCAAGTCAAACCTGAAACATCTGGGCCTTCCGGCTAGGCCCCACCTCCCAACAGCTTGAGATTCCATAGTTACTCCACTAAATTCAGATATATGAGGCTTTTGGGGGACACTCCAGAACCAAAGCACAGCAGCTCCCATGGTTCCTGTGGCCAAGGTCATGTGAGAGGACGCTAGTGTTTGTTCCTTCACAGCCAGGCCGGAGGAAGCACCCTGGCCCTCGGCTTCTTCCTCCTGCACTTTCAGCGCCTTCCAATAAAGGGTCCATTGAGCTGGCCAGTCCCACCGACCCATTTGCTGGCTAGAGCATGTTACGTGCCCAACATGCCCGGCCCTGGGACAGCCTGTCCAGTTGACCTTCTTCTCTGGGTGTGGCCTGGGCACCCAGTGGCCATGGCTGCAGGTGTTACATGGGCTGCCTCCCTGGAGTGCCTGGGAGCTCTGCACATTGTAGCCACTTCCTGGCTCTACTTAGAGATAGGGACAGAAGGGACAGCAGGCTTAGCTTTAGCATTGGGAGGCAAGCATTCCTGAAGGCACCTGGCCACTGGAGGCCTGCGTAGGTGCCCCATGGCAGGGCTGACAGAGCCCCGAGTCTGAGGCTGGAGCCAGGCTTGGCTCCCCTGATGATGCATGCAGCATGAACACAGGAATGCACGCGTGCACACACACACATACACAGCTGCACACTCACAAGTGTCCCTGGGAAAGGACCTGCTGTAGCCCTTGGTGGCATGAAGGTGGCCAGTCCACACATTCCCTTTGCCCCGTCCCACACCGTCTGGGAGGTTGGAGAGCAGGGAGGGAGCCCCTGTCGCTGACCGTGCTCCTCCTGAGAGCCGTTTGGAGGCTCACTGTTGCCTTGCAGACCTTCCTGTGTGGGAACAGTTGAGAGAAGAGACCCCAAGGCCCTGAAGGGGGCCACAGGGGCCAAGGAGCTGCCCACCAGGGCTGGGTGATGGCGGGAGAAGAGGAGGTGGGAGGTTTTCCCTGCCCTGCCCGTGCTGCCCCATCCCCATTTGCCCATCTGTGCCCGGCAGCCCTGGCTGCTGACCCTGGTCCCCAAGAGTGGCCCCTGTACGGACTCTGGGCTGCTTGCTGGTCTCTGGTGATCTTTACTGCAGCAAGGTGGTATTTAGAGGTGGGCGTGGTGGTTTCAGGGATTCAGAAGGAAGGATGGAAGGTTGGCCTCTGTGGTGAGGGCCTGTAGGGCTAGGCATGCTCTCCCCTCCTCCTGCCCCAGGACTGGGATGAGGCCGCCCACTGTTGAAGTGAGGAATGGGAGGGGAGGGGGAAGGCCCCGTGAGTGCACAAGTGCACTTGAGTGCGTACGTGTGTCTGTAGTGGGTGTGGCCTCTGGGTTTGGGCTCTGGGGACACCCCCAGGTGCTGGTCACACGTGCGCCTTCGAGTGGTAGATGACCAGTAGTCCCTGGGGCCACTGGGCTGTGCTGGCTCATGGGACCCAGTCATTGCTTGGAGCCTGCTGCAGTTGGAACAGTTGGGGGGAGGCTCCCTGAGGGCTAGAATTCTTCAGCTGCGACCACTTTGGGCTGTTTTCCATGACTTTGGCCTTTCTTGTGCTGCAGTTCCCTGCTCTCTCTGAGATGAGCCTCAGTGCGGGCAGCAGCAGGGAGGTGGCCTCAGCTGCTAAGCTGTCCCTTGCTGGTTTCCCAGAGGCTATTTAGGGCCTGTCCCATGGAGGTCCTGGGTCTTGTCATTGAGATAAAGGTGACAGCTCACTGGGGGAGGATGATGGCAGGGCCATGTGGTTTTCATCAGCATCTGGGGCCAGGCCAGGGACAGGTGTGTTCATGCTCAGGTGTGGCACCAGCATGTTTCATGGAGCCCTGCGGGGCAGCTTCTGTCCCCTCTGTCCTCCCTGGAATGGATGGATGGACTGTGTAGATTGGATCTGTCCACTGCTACGTGGGGCTTTTTCCCAGAGCAGCATCCCTGGCCTCCAGTCCCTGTCCCCCAACTATAATAGCCACACATGTCCCAGACATCGTCACATGTTCCCTAGTGGCAGACTGCCTGTGGGCACTGCTAGACTCAGCTCACATGATCCCTACCTTGCCAGGGCCTGGTAGCTCTGTTCCCTCACTTAGTATGTCCTTGGCCCCTCTCTGAGGGTTGGGCCTCACAAGCCTGGGGCTCGGGGAGGGGGACCGCAAGGTTGCTGCTAGTGTCCATCACTGCCCCTGGCATGGCCTTCAGAGGCTCTGCCTTGGTGCCTGCTGGGACAGGGCATGTTTCTCTGGGTGTCTTCCTTGTAAAAAGGCAGGTGTAGTGCTGGGTATGGTGGTGTGCACCTGTGCTCTCAGCTTTTGGGAGGCTGAGTCTGGAGGACTGCAAGTTTGAGCTACCTTGGACAACTTAGTGTCTTAAGGAGACCCTGTCTCAACAACAAAAAAGAAAAAGGGCGGGATGTTGCTCAGTGTGGTCAGGGTTTGATCCCTGTACCTAAAAGAGAAGGAAAATGTATAGAGAGCCTTTAAGGCCACTGAGGTTGAAGTTCTCTTTGCAGCTAAAGCAAGCCGGGAAGCCAGGGGCACCATGGTAGCCGTCCCTGGGCACCTGACTGAAGACCCAGCTGCCCCCCAAGTGTCTGCTTGCACTTGTGTGGGGTGTAGGAGGCACTCGAGTTACCTGTAGAGTGGGTGGTGACTACAGCCTCAGCGTCCATATGTCCCTGGGAGTCCAGAGAGGTCCTCCTTGGTGGAGGCTGAGTGAGGGCTGCTGGGAAGTGGCAGCTGATGAGAGACCTGTGTCCTCGCTGAGTGCCGGTGTTGTCATCCCGTCATGTGCAGACAGGCAGTGACATGTACTGCCTGGGGGATAGCCAGGACCCCATCTGCCGTGTCCTGTGGGTTCTGTCCTTTCACCCCTCCACCTCCCTGTATCATTTTCTTTTGCAGCTGTTTCTCTGCGGAGTGACTGGGAGTAACTCTTAGCTTGGGTGGAGGTGGCCTGGGCTGCACCTGCTCCTGCCCTCTGGGGGCTGCCCCCTTTCTAGGGTGGCTTCCTTCTTGGGGTGGTATCGCAACAGGACTGTGGTGGGAAAATACTCATTTCATGAGGTTTGTCTAAAAGCAAAACAACCCAAACTGTCTTTTGTTAGACTGAAACTTAGAAAAGTAATTGAATTTGAAAGCCCTTTTGGCATTCCCAGTTCAAAGGGACAGTCAGGCTGAATGGTTCGTCACTTGCAGCCACTGTCGTCTTTTCATTCACCACTTAGGTTTTTGTTTTACCACAGTTCATATTAGTATTCGTGATATATAACATGCAGCTTGAGAGACTGGCGTGTGTGCACAGCGAGTCTTGGTCGCTTTACCTTCCTTCCCTCTTCCACCCTCATTTCCCCACGGCCCCTTCCCTCTCCATGAAGTGTCTCTATGTATTTTTAAATCTCTCTTTTATTTCATTCTTTTTATACTTTGGCTTTTTCATGAAACCATGCAGTATTTATTCTTTTCTATGTCTGATTCATTTTGGTAATAAGCAGGAGGACCACCGTGAGTTCAAAGCCAGCCTGGACTGCAAAGTCGGCTCAGGACCAGCCCGAGCTAGAGAGTGCAATCATGCCTACAAAAAAAAAAAAAAAAAAAAAAATAGAACCTCAAAAATGAAGGACCCAAGCCAAAAGTGTGGGGCAACTGGAATGGGTAATGAGTAGAGAGTTCTCAGAAGGAACGGTGTAAATTAGCTTGGTGAGGTGGTGCGTGCCCATTTGCCTAGTCTCCAGGTGAATCCATTTTTCTATAAATGATTCACATTTGTCTTCATGGCAAAGTAGTATTCCATCACATAAATACTCCACATCTTCTTTATTTATTTATCTGATAATAGACACATCGGCTCCTGCCAGGGTTTGGCTGTTATATAAGTTGTGCCATAAACATGTGTATGTGTGGGTCACTCTTGTGTGATGACTTTACCTCTTTGGGGAGATCGGTGGAAGGTGTATAGCAAGGTCAAATGGGATATCTGTTGTCAGTTTTTGAGGATCCCATACTGCTGTCCACAATGGTTGTACTAGTTTACAGTCCCACCAGCAATGAAGAAGAATTGCCTTTCACCTACAATGCGGCCAGCATGTGTTGTTTTTTTTTTTTTTTGAGTTCTTGATACCAGCCATTCTTGTTGGAGTCAGGTGGAATTTCAGTGTTACTTACATTTCTTTTATGGCTCAAGATGCTAATTTTTTTTCATGTATTTATTGGCTAGTCATTATTTTCTTCTGACACACTGTCCCATGCTGTAGTCTAGGCTGTTCATGAACTCACTGTGGAGCCCAGGCTGGCCTCAAATTCATAGCACTCATCCTGCCTCAGCCTCCCAAGTGCTGGGCAAGTGGACATGCGCCACCATACCAAGCTAATTTACACTGTTTCTTCTGAGAACTCTCTATTCATTATCCATTTCAGTTGCCCCTCACTTTTGGCTTGGGTCCTTCACTTTTGAGGTTCTAATTTTTTTTTTTTTTGAGGTATGATCTCACTCTGTAGCTCAGGCTGGTCAGCTTACTCTGCAGTCCAGGCTGGCTTTGAACTCATGGTATTCCTCCTGCGTCAGCCTCCCAATGCTGAGATTATAAACTTGTGCCACTGCACCTAGCTTATGTGGTGCTGGGGAACTGAACCTAGGGCCTTGTGCTCGCTAGGCAAGTGTTTTAGCCACTAAGCTATTCCTTCAGCCCCTTAGGGTGCCTAATATTTTTTTCAATTCTTTGTGTATTTTAGATAATAGTCCTCTGTCTAAGGAGTAACTGTCAAAAAATTTTCCCATTCCATTGGTTCTCTCTTCGCTCTGTTGATTGTTTCTATTGCTGTGCAGAGGTTTTTAATCTGACATAATCCCTTGTGATTTTTGGTGTTATCTCACGTGCTTTGGGTGTTTTATTGAGATAGTCTTCGTCTATACCTATGTCTTCAAAGGTTCAGCCTCTCTTATCTTCCAGCAGGTTCACTGTTTCCATTGTAATGTCTAGGTCTTTGACCCATTTTGATTTGATTTCGCTACGTGGTGAAAGATAGGGGTCTAGTTTCAGTCTTCTGCACGTGGCTTGCCAGCTCCCCCAGCACCATTTAGTTAAAAAGGCTGTCTTTTTCCAGCATATGTTTTTGCCTTTTTTGTCCAAGATGAGAGGCTGGATGTTGTCTCTGCATCCTCAGTTGGTTCCAGTGGTCCACCTGTCCACCGTTTAGATTTAACCTCCACCCCGCCATGCCTTCACGTTCACTGTGGATGCTGCATGTCAGAAAGACCCCAGTGCCTCCCTATCCCCCGAAATGGCTGAGCATGGCGACATTCAGAGACAACCAGCCGCACTCTGTAAGAGCCCCTCCTGGAGCTGTTTGGCGTAGACACTGGAAATGTGAGGATGTCATCACTGGTGTAAGATGTCTGAAAGCAGAACTCGAGAGAGACTGGGAGAGGGGTGGCCCAGGGGGACATGATGTGTGTCACACTGAGTAATAGACAAGAGTTGCTTCAGAGATGATAAATGTAGCTGGGAGCGACCATCACAGTAGGCACCCGTGTGCCATAGAAAACCCTGTGTTTAAGGAGATAAAGGGAAAATGGGTTTTAAAGGTAACATGAGTATGTAAAGATTGTGAAAGACACGGTTAAGTGGAAATAGAGGCCTCATTTTGTCGTGTCTTCCACTTGAAGCACTTCGAAGAAGTGGTAATATTTTAGCTATGATACTACTAACTTTTAAACCCTGCTAACAAATTTCGGGTGATACGCTAATGTAGACAGGAAGTGCTACCTGAGAGTCACTGTGGAAAGTTAAGGTGGCAGAGGTGCTTTGGAGGCTGCAGAGGCCGCTCAGCAGCCCGCCTCCCTTCCCTGCCTGGCCTCCCGTCAGCCTGAGGTCCGTCTCTGAGTGAATCCGGTCACAGACACCTGGGTGGGGGAAATGGACCTTAATAGTGGGATTCAGGTGACAGAATCTGCCAAGGGAGTGGTGTGGTTGCAGAGCAGGAACAGACAAGGAGATCAAAAGACAGGCGGGGGCGGGGGCAGAAGCAGACCCTGTGGCAACATGGCATGAGAGGCAGATGTCACAAATCCCAGGTCAGGACTTTGTGAAGGGGGTTGATAACTGGATGCAGCCAGAGGAAGAAAAAACTGGATCTTCACTCTGAATGCATTTAAAATCTAGGTGCTGAAGATAAAATTACATATTCAAAAGATAAGATTGCATAAATACCGTTCAAAACGTGTGAACTGTTATGAAGGGCAGGTAGATACCTTCAGAAATTTTCTGTTCAGCTAAAAACATTATATAGGTAAAATGAAAATACAGGCAATATACCAGAAGAATGAGTTTGCAATATCTCAAACTAACATGCTGGGATAGTGACACAGTCTGTCATCCCAGAACTTGGAGGCTGAGGCAAGAGGGTTGCATGTTCAAGGCAAACCTGGAAAATTGTGTGTGTGTGTGTGTGTGTGTGTGTGTGTGTGTGTGTGTGTGTGTGTAAAATCAGTTTCAAGGCTGGCCTGGACTATATAGCAAGACTGTCTCAAAAAACAAAACAACAACAAAAAAGAAAAACAAAACTTGACATGATGAACAGCTGAAAGTCATAAATGTCTAAAGATTGGCAATAAAGAGACCCTTCCAGCAGAACCAGGGACCTGATGCAGGTGAACAAGCATTGATGCTGTTATGGCTGTGGAGCATAAAAGGACATTGTGAGGGGCAGGGGGAACAGCTCAGCAGTTACAGCACTTGCCTAGCAAGTGCAAGGCCCTGGGTTCGATGCCCTAGCTCCACATACTAGCTGGGCATGGTAGCACGCACCTGTAATCCCAGCACTAGGGGGGCTCAGACAGGAGGACATCCATGAGTTTGAGGCTAGCCTGGGCTCCACAGTAAGTTTAGCCTGGACTACAGAGCAACATCAAGATCCTGTCTCAGAACAAGCAAACAAACAAACACAAAAACAAAAGACCTCAGGAGCCCCAGGACTAACGGCACCTGTGCCAGGCTCCAGGGGCAGAACAAGCTGGACAGTCCAGGATTCTGACGCTCCAGCTTCTCTAGCAAAAGGCAAAGAAGAAGGTGTTGTCACGATCCACATGCATGAAAAGCAACAGCTCAGTTCTAATCAGAACAGAAGAAACAGGTCTTCCAAATCCTAACATGCTGGTGACTTCAGTGAGAAAGAAATTGCTTCTTTGTTCTCATTCATTTAGCAAACGTTTGCTGAGTGGCTGCCCCGCACTAGGCACTTGCCTCATAGGTGTTAGATGTGAAGTTGAGACCCAGGCATGGTGGTGCATGCCTGTAATCCCGTCTGAGAGGCTAAAGCAGATGGATCTTAAGTTTGAGGTAACTTAGTGAGATGTCTGAAAATAGAATTGAATGGTACTGAGAATAGCTTGGTGGCAGAGCATACCTGGCGTGCCTAAGGCCCTGGATTCAGTGCCCAGGATCTCCCCTCCCAAATACATAGCAGTTGACAAAACAAACAGATCATATTTTTATGGAGCTAAGATTCTACTAGGCAAAAAAGACAAAAATACACCTTCAAAACATACTACAAGTCATTTGAGGTGCTCGCAAAGAAAATCATAGGTGGTAATTTAGGGTGGGTGAGGGAAGCTCTCTCTGAAGAGGCAAACTCTAAGCCAGTCTCAGAGATGGCAGCCGCTGGGCCTAGTGGCATAGACCTGTCATCCTTACACTTTGGGAGGCTGAGGCAGGAGGATCACAAGTTAAAGGGGCAGCTTAGCCCCTTAGTGACAACATGTCCCTGAATTTAAAAAATAAATTTAAAATGGGTTGGAGATGTATTTCAGTACAAAGGTCCTGGGTTTGATCCCCAGTACTACCAAAAAAAAAAAAAAAAAGATAATAGTATATTAGCTAGGTGAAGAGTGGCAGCAGTTGGTGGGGGCAGGGGGGACAATATGCAGAGACCAGATGAGGGAGAATGAGAGAGAAGCAGGGCACTGAAAGAAGCCACTGGAGCCGGCAGCTGGAGGGACGATCAGCCTGGGTTGTCGGGTATTTTAGATTTTACTTATTCCTTTGCTTTTGTGGTGCTGAGGAGGTATTTTGTATTTTAAATGAAGTGTAATGAGGGGCCAGCAAAGGGCTTAGAAGACTGCTCTGGTTTGCAGGTAGAGAGGTCTTTGTATTCTGAACAGTCTGCCCTACTTGTGAGTTGGATGTGGAGGATGAGATACGAAGCTGTCAGGAATGTTCCTCAGGTTTTGGGCTGGGTGACACCAAGTCCTAAAACAGAGACTGCTGAGAGAGACGCAAGCCCTGGGGAAGGGGGCCAGAGTTCTTTTTAAATTATGTGAAGCTGTGAAGCCTGAGAGGTGGCAGGTATGTAGTCAGACAATACAGATCTGGTGCTCAGGGGCATATGATTATAAACAATCTGCAAGCAGGTGATATTTAAAGCTGTGGAACTTGACCACTTACATAGGACTAGGAGGACTTAGGAGGAGCTGGTGGAACTTCGGCATTTAAAGGTCAGTTAAATGGAGGTAGAACCAACACATTAGACTGAGGGAGTGGTCAGAAATATGAAGAAAACACCAAGCATGGAGAAGTGGGGTCATGGAGACCAACATGTTTCCATAGGTCAGGAAGAGGCAGACCTTTGGGTTCATGGGGTTGGGCCACCTGGAGGTCATCGGCGATCTTTCTGATAAAGGTTTTGGGGAATGCTGAGCCTGCCAGCTAACTGAAATGTGGTGAAGATGAAGAGTAAGTACATAAATTTCTGTCAATAGGTAGGATTAATGGTCTTGGAAAATCTTTCTATATAAAAAAGCTGCAATTCTTCTTTTAAAGCATAGGTGAGTACCCAGGAAAATAGAAAGTTTCTAGAGGTGATGGGAATAGGAGGAGACTTACATGGTAAAAGGTGACAGAAATTATCTTTCTTGACTTGGCCTCTGGGTTGGAAAAATTAAAACTCAGAATTGAAAACCATTTTCTTCCCTCTATTTGAGGGGTTCAGAATTTCTTACACCAGGGGTCTGGATAATCCCTGGAATAAGAATGGCAGTGCTACCTGACTGCACATGGGCGCGTAGTAGCAAGGAAATGAATCCTCAGGGCATCTCAGGCCGCCCCAGAAATGAACTCGGGATTCCAAACGACAAGACCCAAGGGAGAATGTGAGGCAGAGTGTAGCGTTAGATTCTCAAGAGCGTTGGGACTCGGAATCATTGACTAAAGAATACTAAATTAGCTTGTTTAATATATTTAAAGAAATAAATGGCAGAAAACATAGAAGACCAAAATGTCAGTCAAAGGAATAGAGATGAATTGACCAAGGCAACACTTCTAAGTATCTGAACAGACCCTTCAGTGACATTGCAAGTAAACAGAGCTGAGAGGGTGAGCGAGCTGGGGGCAGTGTGGTCTGTTACCAAGAGACCCGGAGCCGGCGGGAAGGGTGCTTGTGTGTCTGCGGCGGTGAGGACCCGGCGAGGCGGGCGCCCGTGGCCCTGCTCACGCGGGAAGCCGCGTGCGGGTGGGGCAGTGAGGCAGTCTGCTCGTGCGCGCCGAGGGGGCGCCGCAGGGCCTGGGGCGTTGCAGTCTCGCAGGTGTCAGAAAGCCCGCCATCGATAGGACTTGGCTGACGCTGGTGCACAGCCCTTCCGTGGCGGCCACCTGGCCCTGAGCGCGGCGCCGGCGGGAGGAGAGGCGGGAGGCGGGACGCAGCTGCCGCGCGGGGAGCGTGCCGAGGGCAGGTGGCGCCGGGCAAGGCCCCGCCCTCGCGCGCCGGCGGGCGGTGCGCAGGCGCGCGCGTGCGCGGTCCGTTCCGCCACCGCGCCGGGCAGGCGCCATGTTGGCCCCGAGGGACGAGCAGGGTGGCGCTTGAAGCGGCCGGCGCGGAGCGGAGCGGGGCCGACGGGGCCACAGAGCCCTACCCCGTCTTCCGGGCATGAGGCGGGCGGCGACCGTCGGGGTCGCGGAGGCGGCGCAGGCGCCCCGGCGGCGCCCACGCTAGAGAGAATGCCGTTGGCGGCGGCGGACACCCCGGCAGCTTCGGCGACAGCACCGCCTCTGGAGCGCCTGGGCATGTCAGCGGCCATCAGCCTGGCGGCGCCCCGGGACGCTGACCGCGAGCTGACACAGAAGCTCATTGACACCCTGAGGCCTTTCGGGGTGTTCGAGGAGGAGGAGGAGCTGCAGCGGAGGATCCTGATTCTGGAAAAGCTGAACCGCCTGGTGAAGACGTGGATCCGAGAAATCAGCGAACGCAGGAACCTTCCCCAGGCTGTGGTGGAGAACGTGGGAGGGAAGATCTTTACGTTCGGCTCTTACAGACTCGGGGTGCACACGAAAGGGGCTGACATCGATGCGCTGTGCGTCGCCCCAAGGCATGTTGATCGAAGTGACTTTTTCACCTCTTTCTATCATAAGTTGAAACTGCAGGAAGAAGTCAAGGACTTAAGGGCTGTCGAGGAGGCGTTCGTGCCTGTTATCAAACTGTGTTTTGCTGGGATAGAGATTGATATTTTGTTTGCAAGATTAGCTCTGCAGACTATTCCAGAAGACTTGGACCTAAGAGATGATAGTTTGCTTAAAAATTTAGACATTAGGTGCATAAGAAGCCTAAATGGTTGCCGAGTAACAGATGAAATTTTACATCTGGTGCCAAACATCGACAACTTCAGGTTAACTCTGAGAGCCATCAAGTTGTGGGCCAAGTGCCACAACATCTATTCCAACATATTAGGCTTCCTGGGAGGTGTTTCCTGGGCCATGCTGGTTGCCAGAACTTGCCAGCTTTATCCAAATGCAATAGCATCCACTCTTGTACGCAAATTTTTCTTGGTGTTCTCTGAATGGGAATGGCCAAATCCAGTATTACTGAAAGAGCCAGAAGAACGGAATCTTAATTTACCCGTTTGGGACCCAAGAGTGAATCCCAGTGATAGGTACCATCTTATGCCCATAATCACACCAGCATATCCCCAGCAGAATTCCACTTACAATGTGTCTGTTTCAACCAGAATGGTCATGATTGAGGAGTTTAGGCAAGGGCTTGCCATTACACATGAAATTCTGCTGAATAAGGCAGAGTGGTCCAAACTTTTTGAAGCTCCGAGTTTCTTTCAAAAGTACAAGCATTACATTGTGCTTCTGGCAAGTGCTCCCACAGAAAAGCAGCATCTAGAATGGGTGGGTTTGGTGGAATCAAAGATCCGAATCCTGGTTGGAAGTTTGGAGAAAAATGAGTTTATTACACTGGCCCATGTGAACCCCCAGTCATTTCCAGCACCCAAAGAAAATCCCAACAAAGAGGAATTTCGCACAATGTGGGTGATTGGGTTAGTGTTAAAGAAGCCAGAAGACTCTGAATATCTCAACATTGATCTCACCTATGATATTCAGTCTTTCACAGATACAGTTTATAGGCAAGCAGTAAATAGTAAGATGTTTGAGATGGATATGAAGATTGCTGCAATGCATTTAAGAAGAAAGGAACTTCACCAGCTACTTCCTAATCATGTTCTTCAGAAAAAGGACACACATCCAGCGGAAGGTGTAAGATTAACATCTCTGAGTGATAGCAGCACCCACCTGTCAGTAGACAGGGGAAGTGTCACGCCTGGCCCTTCGCCTGCTGGCACCATAAAGACTAGCGGAAGCAGTCCTGCTTTGGCTGTAATGGCAGCATCTGTGACCAGCGTGCAGACTGCTGAAATGTCTTTGCAAGAGGTGAATCCCAGTGAGAGCCCAGGGCTTACACTGAGGGAAAGCCTTCCTCAGACTCCCTCACAAGCCACTGTTTCTCCGCCACCAAAGCCCACAGTCACCAGAGTTGTGTCTTCAACACATCTGGTAAACCATCCACCTAGATCTTCAGGAAATTCAGCAGCCAACATACCTAACCCTATAGTAGGAGTCTAGAGGACACCTCATCTTGTAGAGGAGAAAGTGCCAAGAAACCCAGAGCCAAAGGAAACAGCCAGACACGTACAGACAAGTACAGCTCACTGTAAACTGTCACACAGTGGCCTCTGTTGGCCTCTTAAGAAAGATCTGACCCACAGATCCAGGATCCCTTCTGTACTTGCAGATCCTCTTCTTGCTACCAAGAACTCAGTGAGACAAATTGAGGGGGTAGAACCAACCCCAAGGCCCTATAAACAGTATCTGACAACTCAGCCTGTTGTCCTTAAGTGCTACAGGAGGAGAATGAGGGTACAGACTAGATATGACTCAAAATAGCTTTATGCTCGTTGAGTAACTTCCTTTATGGGACTAATCATGATCAGAAGTCCCAGTTAGCATATGAAGCTAGAAGTGCTGTTGTTAATGCCGCAGATTATTAGTGTGTCAGCAACAGTCACGTTAACTATCTCAAGGGATTACTACTCTTAAAAAAAAAGGAAAGGAAATATTTCTAGCTGTATTTGTACCCATGACCACCATCTGGACTGAATTTATGTTTGATGCATTGTTGGGAACATTTGCAATACAAACTAGTATCAGAATTTCTTATATTAATGATGTACTTTATGTATTTTTTTTAAAGTTAGGAGCTAGAGCTAACTTTGAATTTTTCAACTTGGTGAATTTTAGTTTTTCTTCCTGGAAAGATTTCTTCATGATTAGTCTTAAAAGTTGGACACAATTGTGCAGCGTTGCCATGTACTTCTGGGAAAGCACAGAAGTTTGTTTAGCTCAGTCCCCATGCAGGCGCTGCTGTCCTCTAAAGAGAAAAGCCAACTCTAACGTTGTACATTTGACTTCAAAAAAAATAATTACTGAGTCTTTGCCTTTGATGGGACATGATCAAGATACTAGCACATTGGTTACAGTTATTTTAGCAAATGTATAATCAATGGTCACATTTTCTTGGAGCTCACCGAGCTCCATTTATTGTCCTCAATCATTCATCCTAAAATAGAAGGCTTTTGGCCTCCACACTTCTGCTAGCTGTGTACACAAGGTACGCTTGTGTGTTGTTTTATTAAAAACCCAGAACGTTGATCTTTTCTGAACTGTGAAGTGCAGTCAGCAGTCGTAGGTTACACAGCACAAAACATATTCTGATCCTGTGGCTAATACTTTAGTCAAATGTCACTAAATGTGAGCCTGTGAAGTCTGTTGCTGCTTTGGGGTGGCCATTGGATCTCTGGTGAGAAGTCTTAGAAAAAGGAGACTACCTGCTTTTTAAGAAAGCTAATTTCTGATTTTGAACAGAGCCAAAAGGCATTTCCACCAAAATTCTTGTTTTTTAATACATTACCAAGATTCATTAGTGGATTTTCCATTAGTCATATAAAAATAATTTCTAGAAAGCTATTGACATCTCGTCCGGTACCTATTATCTTGTTTTATTCTACCAAAGATGAGGAATACTTTTCTTTTTTAAAATCCCTCGTAATAAAGCAGCAGAAATCCATGTTTGGAAACTGAGGGATACCACATGTAGGTAAATGAGGACTCAATCTTTTGCTACTCTGGACACACTACGCTCAGCTAGCTTCCCAAGTAGCGTGGTTCTGTCTTCTACTCCAGCTCAACAGCACGTTCTCTACCTGTGCATTTTTCATGTTAAACTGCAATAACTTTCTTTTTCCCTGTCCTAGATTAATTTCCAAAGTTTAAATATACTCTATTCCTTTTTAAGCTATGCAGTAGCTGAGACTTTCTGATATCTAATACACAGTATTTTTGTTTGTCTTGTCTTTTCCCTGGCAGTCACCTTCCCTGTCTTGCACAGAAGTAAGCCAGGGGAAGGATGCACAGTGTCTGTCGTTCCAGCAGCTGTAGTGTTTGGTTGACATTGCCAAGCACAAATTTAGTCTTGTCAATCTGTTTATGCCTTGGAAAAAATTAGTTTATTAAGTCTTTCCCTTAACTACCTGTTTGGCCAAGCTGGAAACTTGGGACTTTTAAATTTTGGTTATTATACCTAAATATCAGCCTATTTTTTCATGTGGTGTACATCATATCTCATACCTGGAGTTTGCTTTGTTATAGAGAATCTGTACTCTGTATTTTCAAGCACTACTTTGAAAACAGATAATGTATGTCTCCATTACAGACACAATAAAAACAAATGGCAAATGAACCAAGTGAAGTGAAAATGTGGACAGTGACGCTTCCATCTCACAAGAAGAGCTCAGGTGCTTCCACACTGTTCAAAAGGAAGGGGAGAGAGACTCAGGGCCTTTTCGAGTTTACTGAATTTCAAATGTGGGTGTTGGGGCTACAGGAATAACACAGCAGTTAAAGTGCTTGCCTAGCAAGCTTATAGGTCCTGAGATCAATTCCCCAGCACCACGTAAAGCTGGGCAGTTCTCCAGCACCACGTAAAACTGGGCACAGTGATGCACGCCTGTAATTCCAGCACATGGAGAGGCTGAGGCAGGAGGACTACTGTGAGTTTGAGGCCCGCATAGCCTCACTAGTGAGTTTAGGACCAGCCTGGACTGCAGAGCAAGACCCTGTCTCAAAAAAATAAAAAATAATATTTAGGTGTAATATTAGAAAACATGGGAATAGTAAAAACTCAGATTTATTAAATCAATAAAGATTTTTAAGTGGAGGAAAGGGGGAAAATGGAAAAAATGAGAAAAAGGAAACTAAAGTGGTAGTTTCTGTCACAACAAATGACCGGCTTCCGGAGCGGGGTAGAAATGGCCAGCATCCATGGAAAAATTCAGTGCAGCCGTGTGCTGTGCTGTTTATGAGACTTGCGAAACCCAGGGACGCGAAGGTAGGGAAGATGGGCTGCTACAGAAAAGTGTCACAGGAAGAGTGCCAGGCAGGTCTCGGGGACAGGAGGGCCACTGAGGTAATGAAAGGAGAAAGGACGTGGTGGAAGAATGGCGTGGTTTGTAACTTCTGGCACCTGGCACATTAGCTTCGGCATGAAATCTGGCAGAGATGTGCAGGCGTTGCCATGCGTGTGTCATGGAAAAATCAGAACTTCTCTTTTGTTAATTGGTGTAGAGCAGACAGGTAGAAGTCAGTTATGAACACACACTGGCACCGTGGCTGAAGAAGAGTTTGTGTGAAGGCAGCTAGTAGTGTTCTGTGTCGCGAGGCCGCAAGGTCTGTCAAGGTCTGCAAGGCCACTGTACCTCTGCCTTCCCAAGTTCTAGCAGATGGAGAGAGCCTGCCCACAGATGGCCTGGGCTTAGTCTGTTTACACTCCACCTCTGTTTGCCACCAGCGATCTCGTGGGCATTTGTGATAGAACCCATACTCAACGAGTGAGAATGCACACAGTTCTCAGCAAGTATCAGACGTGTGCAGAATTAACCCTGCACTAGCTCAGCAGGGAATACCTACCGTGTGTTTTGTGTCTGACTCATAGAACGTGTCCTGTGAGCATAGTATTGTAAGGTAGAAATCAGGAATGGCATGGAGAAGAGTTTCCTAAGACCCAGAAAAGCTCCCGTCCTCAAGATTGGTACCGTGAGAGCTTCTGTCCATCAGACAGTGAAAAATGGCTGAGGGCAGACAAGAAGCCCTGTGGCACAAAGAGCTGGTGGGCGATTCCTGCCAGGAAAACACGAAGGGCAGCAGTGGAAAGTCTGCTGAGGTAAGGCCTGACTAGCCAGTGCGGCGTGGGCAGTGGGTGGGCGCTTCCCAGACGGGGCGGAGGGGGGCTCAGTCAGTGGGACAGGTGCTCTTTTTTGTAAGCAATATGAATAAAGAACAAGACAAAACTTTTTTGGCAGTAGTGGGGATTGAATCTAGGGTCCCGGCCTGCCAGGCAAGTGCTTTTCTGCAGAGACATGCCTCCCCTTCCTTTTCTGAGATCTTATTTTGAAACAGGGTCTCTGTAGTTCCCAGGCTGGCCTCAAACACAAAGTTCTCCTGGCTTAACCTTCCAAGTAGTTGGAGTTAAAGATGCGCACCTCCGTGACTGGCTAGGGATAAACGCTTAAACCAAAATCGAAAAGGTGGGCAGCGTAGGTTAGGAATTCAGTGGTTAGTAGGGGTTTAGCGGGGATGCGGAGCAGCTGGTCACACACGGTGAGGCCAAGGGGCCGCAGCCTGGCCTCCGTTTCTGGCCAGAGCCTCAGTGGTGTGCCGTGCTTGGGCCCTCTTGTGCTTCATCTTGCTGTTCTGGTAGCCTACTGGGAACATGTTGAGAGCCCCGGCGCCACCTCTCCTGTGCCATGCAAACGCCACCATTTTCTCTGTAGATCACCATGTTTAAAAAGCTGGGAAGCGTGCCTGGAGACTGTCCCATAGGTCCTGGGAAACAGTAAGTGAGACCGTTCCCCTGTGCTGTTGTAGGGAGCCCCCACATCTGTGCATGTGTAAGTAACCCCCACCCGTATTCCTGTAAGCAACTCCAATAAACTCATTGGTTCAACAAAATGGGCTTTGGAAACTGGGTGTGGTGGCATGCCCCTGTGATTCTAGCACCTGAGCTGGAGGTCAGCCTGGGCTCCATAGTGAGTTCAGGGACCAGCCCCAAGTCAACAACACAAAAGCCAAGATGGGCTTTGATGCAGTCCTTCCTTTAACCTGTCAGGGCTCCCTCTCTGGGGTGACAGAAGACAGCAGTCACATCTCCCAGGGCAGTTCCAGAGCTTTGTAACAGCTGAAAGCTGGAATTGCCTGCCTGTGCCTCTGGGCCGATGGCTGGATGGTGGTGCACTTGCACAGTACTGCTGTGGCGGTGAACTTAGCAGGCTGTGGCTCCCTGCACGTGCCTGTGTGGCCATGTCGAGTGTAGGTAAAGCTCGCAGTAGGGCAGCAGAACCGAAGGCAGGTCCATCCAGCCTGCAGCCCACCACTTGAGTTTTTGAAATACTACAACAAAAAATTGCACAAAGAAAAACGTACTACTTATATACATGACTTCTCCTATGTCACGTGTTTCGTATGTGGCCTGAGCTAGTCTTCTTCACTGAAAACAAACAGGTAAGAATCAGAGCAAAGCAAAAACCAAACCAAACTAAATAAAGGGCTAAACGTTGAGGACCTCGCAGGCCCTGCTCACGCATGGCCAGTGATTCCTTTACCCTTCCTGGACCAGAATGTCTTTTACTATAATAAAAACTTAAACATTCACTGTATTTTTTTTAATCGTACCTAGTATGTCATCCTGCAAGTCAACACATGGGCACATGCGTGCACACAAGGTTCTGGCCAAGGCCTAGCCTTAGCTTCTGGGCCCGCCTCTTCACACCAGCCCTCTGGTGACTCTCTCCCCACGTCTCTTACGGCCCTGATGACTTTTCATTCCTGCCTGAAAAATAGTCGTAGTATAGATGGAGTAGCATATTCATAGCCTGTTCTGGGGACAGTTCTACACACACATTACTTTGTATTCTCTACTTACCAAGTAAAAAGCTTTTCAAAAAGAAAATCTGCTAGAAGATTGCTGATATTTATTTAACCCTGTAATAAACCGTGCTGCCACTGACACTAGGACACATCCTTCTGGAGAGACCTATGAAATCTGCAGATTCGCTCACCCTGAAAGTATCTGCTAGGAGCCTGAACCCAGAGCCGGCGCCCTGGGCACGGAGCCCCCAGTGCCACCTCCTGGCAGGTAGGCTGCAGCCTGCAGTGGCCGGGGTTTTGCTCCTTTTTTTGAGTAAAGAGGAGTAGTATGGGTCATGCGTAAAATGTATCCTTTCGTTGATGTATGCATATAAGTGCTAAAACTTTTATTATTATAACATTAAAAAGCAAGGGCAGAAAGAGTTGGGTCACAGGTTGGACACTTGCAGAGCAGAAAAGCAGTGTGGCTGTGTTTTTATTTGGTAAAAGTAAGACAATTCTGCTGATAGTTAAGAAAAGAACAATAAGGGAATATTTACAGATACGGTTTTTTGTGGAACCATTTCACGTTGTTGAGACAAAAAAGGGAGTGGAGGAAGGAGAGGCATCGCTGTGTGTCCTGCGGCCCAGCCGCCTGTCACACAGGGCCCGGCTTAATCCATAATAATTAGATGTTTAACCAGACACTGCAAGCTAATTTTTGTGTGGCCCACAGGTGATGCCACAAACTCCCGATGGCCTGAGAAAGGCTTCCCCCGCGGTTTCCGCGGTCCTCCAAACAGCTTTTCCCACCAGATGCCGCCCACAGCCCGCAGCAGGGCTTTCTCATTGCCCCGAAAGTGAAACCCAAACAGCCCGGGGCGGGGGCAGGGGGGGGGCAGCCCTCTGCTCCCCAGAGGCCCGTGTCCCGCTGAGACCTGTGCTGTTCCGCAGTTAGTCTTCTGTGTTTAAAGAGCAAACCTGTCTTCCTACTGCTGAGCTGTTAAAACTCCAGTCAGTGCCGGGTGACTTCCTGTCATGGGAGGGAAGGATTGAGGGCTTGGCTTCATCTTTCCCTCGAAAAACACATCCAGTTTCTGTTGCCTTTCCCTTAGGATTTTGAAGTTTAAAGAAAAAATCAGTGTCGTTTCCCCGCCATCCCCCCAGTACTTGGAATTGAACCCAGGGCCTTTGCACTGAGCTACATCCACAGCCCTTTCTTAATATGAGAGACGGTTTTGTTAAGTCACTGAGTTGTCCAGGTTGGGCTTGAACTTGCTGTCCTGCCTCAGCCTGCCAGAGTGTGGGGATTATAGGCCTGCTAATGTGTGTGCATTTTAATTTATATTTTAAGAGGTATAATTCATGCATCACAAAATTCACCCCTTTTCAGCGGACCCCTCGATGAAATTTTAGTAAATGTATGTGTTGGTACAGTCATCACCACAGTCGACTCTTGGAACATCTTCATCTTGCATAAAATAAGAAGATCCGCGTGTGGGGCTCAGTGTGGAGGACTTGTGTGGGTGCCCAAGGCCCTGAGCTCTGTCCCCAGCGCAGAGACAGGGAAGGACTGGCTTGCAGGGAGGGAGGAGAGAGACAGCGAGGGAGGAGAGGTCCCTTGAGCCTGTTCCCATCCTTCCCTGGGCGGCCACTAGCCAGCTCCTCCCTCTGCCTCTAGAAATACATGCTTTTCTGGACATTTCAAGAACTTGGAACCCTACGAGAGAGAGAGAGAGAGAGAGAGAGAGAGAGAGAGAGAGAGAGAGAGAGAGAGAGAGAGATGCATCTGGCTTTTCTCACTGTGCATCTTGGGTTTCAGCCACATGTAGAAGGATCAGCATTTGATTTCTTTTCACAGCTTAGTGGTTCTCCATCATATAGAGAGAATCTGTAATCCATTCACCAGCTGATGGGCGTTGGGCTTAGGGTCCTCCCTTTCACACGTGTGACAACTCTGCTGTGAACATTTATGCACAGGCGCTCCTGTGGAAGGAAGTGTGTTCTTCGTGATTCACGGACACCGACTTAGGAGTGGAGTTACTTGGCCGTATGGTAAATTTATGGTTTGCGTTTTGACAACCTGGCAAACTGTTTCCCAAAGCAGCTGAGCCGTTTCCCACCCCCAGAAGCTTGGGTGTGGGTTCTGACTGCTCCGTTCTCTGGTCTGTCCACCCTCCGTACCAGCACTGCCAGAACCACGGTCAGAACCAGGCACCAAGCGCAAAGTACTCTTAAACTGGGGCTTTTGTTTACATTTCCAGGACTTCCCTTGAAGCTAAATGTGTCTAAATGTACTTGGGGGCCACATGTATATATCTTATTGTGGAAATACTTACTCAAATCCTGCCTCTTCTTTAAATTTGATAGTTTTTTTATCATCATATTGAATAATAAAAATTCTTTACATATTCCTAGATCCAAGTGTCTTAGACAGAAAATTTAAAAATATTTTTTCCCAGTCTGGCTTGTCTTTTCACTTTCATTATGATTTCTCTGAAAGTTTTAAATTTCGATCAAGTCTAGCACCCACTTTTTCATTTACGCATCATGCTTTTGGTGTATGGAGATTTTTGCTAGGGCAGCTGGGATTATGATTTTGCCCTCCCTTCTAAAGGTGATCTGTGGTTCATTGTTGACTTACCTTTCATGTTTGGGGGGAGACAGGGATGTAAGTTATCTTTCTGTGTGGAGATACTGGATGACCTCGCACTGGCTGTTGAAATGCCTGTCCTCCTGTGTCGTCGCCTGGCCCCTCCACTGAGAGTCACCTGACTGCTAATGCCAGGCTTCATTTCTGAACTGATGTGCATCTGGACTTAGACCAGGATAACACTGTTTGGATTTGGGATTAACCTTTTATTTTTGTCCATTTTTTAATTTTGTTTTTCATTTGCACACCACCCCCTTTCTCCGTCCCACACTCCCCCTTCCCTTTCCACAGTGTCCATCTTCTTCCTTCCATGTCGTTTGCAGTCTTTACGATGTGGTCTTCTCATATAGAGAGACCATGTGATATTTACCTTTCTGGGTCTAGTTCATTTCGCTGAGCATCATGTGCGTCCATTTACCTACAAATGACCCGAATGTGTTGTTCTTACTGGCAGAGTGATACTCCGCTGTGTGTGCACACCACGTCTTCTCTGTCCAGTCATCTGTACTCGGACATAGTGGCTTCTTCTAAGATTTGGCTGTTATAAACTGCAGCTGTCAACGTGGGTGTGCATGTATTGCTGTAGTATAATGACGTCAACTCTTTTGGGAAGATGCCCAGGAGAGGTAGAGTTGGGTCAAGTGGAATGTCGATGTTCAGTTTTCTGAGGAATCCCCACACCGCTTTTCATAGTGGTTGTACCAGTTTGCAGGCCCACCAGCAGTGTAGGAGGGTCCTTTTCCTCACAGCCTCACCAGCGTTTGTTGTTTTTTGAGTTCTAAATAGCAGCCATCCTTACTGGTGTTAGGTGGAAACTCAGTGTTGTTTTAATTTGCATTTCTCTGATGGCTCAAGATGTTGAACATTTTGTCATGTGTTTACTGGTCATTTGACCTTCTTCTGAGAACTGTTTATTCACTTCAGACTAACAGTTTTTGATTGAGTCTCTTATTTTGGAGGGTCTAATTATTTTTCAGTTCTTTGTATATTCTTGGTAATAGTCGTCTGCCTGAGGAGTAGCTGGTGAATATTTTTCCCTGTTCACTCTGTTGACTTTGCTGTGCAGACGCTTTTTAATTTCATATAGTCCCAGTTGTTGATTCTTGGTGTTATCTCTTGTGCTTTTGGGTGTTTTATTGAGAAAGTCCTTGCCTACGCCTGTGTCTCTGAGGATTTTTTGCCTACTTTTTCTTCCAACAAGTTCATTGTTTTCGTTTTAATGTCTTAAGTCGTTTATTGATTTTGATTTGATTTTGGTGCATGTTGAAAGTTGTGGGTCTAGTTTCAGTCTTCTGCCTGTGGCTAGCCAGTTTTCCCAGCATCATTTGTTAAAGAGGCCGTCTTTGCTCCAGTGTACATTTTGGCCTCTTTTGTGGAGGATCAGATGGCTGAGGGTACTCGGGGATGCTTGGGCGTCCTCAGTTCTGTTCCGTTGATCCACCTGTCTGCTTTTGTGCCAATACCTTGTTGTTTTTATGACTGTTGCTCTGTAACATAATGTGATATCTGGTACCATAATGTCTCCTGCTTTTATTTTGTTCCTTAGGATTGTTGTGGCTATCCTTGGCCTCTTGTGGTTCCATATAATTTTTCAGGTCATTTTTTTCTAGTTCTGTAAAAAATGATGTTGGTATCTTGATTGGGATTGCATTGAATCTGTATATCAGTTTAAGTAGTATGGCCACTTTGGCATTGTTGGTTCTGCCCATCCAGGAACAGGGTATGACTTTTCATTTTCTAAAATTCTCTTGGATTTCATTTTTCAGAGTGCTGTAGTCCTCAGTATAGAAGTCCTTCCCTTGCTTCATCTGGTTCTTACTAGGCGTGTAATTTTCCTTGCGGTGACTGTGAATGGAATTATTTTTCTATTGTTGCTGTAGAGGAATGCTACTGATTTTTGTGTATTGACTTTATACCCTGCAACTTGGCTGAATTTGTTTATTAGTTCTAAGAGTCTTCTGGGGGAGTTTGGGGGTCTTCTGTGTAAAGGGTCGTGTCATCTGCAAACAAGGACAGTTAGACCTCTTCCTTTCCCATGCGTGTTCCCTTTATTCTGTTGCCTCATCGCTCTGGCTGAGGTTTCGAGCACTGCGTTGACTAGGAGTGCGGAGAGTGGACACCCTTGTCTTGTTCCTGATTTGAGGGGAAATGCATTCAGTTTTTCCCCGTTTAGGATGATGTTGGCTGTATGATTGTTATAAATTGCTTTTATCAGCTTGAAGTAGGATCTTTCTATACCTTTCTGTATTCTTTTCATTGGAGTTTTGATTAGGAAGCAATGTTGTATTTTGTCAAAGGTGTTTTCTACATCTATTGGGATGATCATGTGGTTTTTGTCCTCGGTTTTGTTGATGTGGTGTATTACATTGATTGATTTGTGTATGTTGAACCAGCCTTGCATCCTGGAATGAAGCCAGCTTGGTCGTGGTGTATGATCTTTTTAATAACCTGTTGTATTCTGTTTTTAAGTATCTTAGTAAGGATTTTTGCAACAATATTCACAAAGGAAATTGGCCTATACTTTTGTTTCTTTGTTGGGTCTTTGTCTGGTTTGGGAATCAAGATGATACTTGTTTCCAGTTTCCAAGAAGGAGTTGAGCAGTGTTGCCTCTCTTTCAATTTTTCTTTCTTTTTCTTTTTCTTTCTTTTTTTTTTGAGACAGGGTCTCGCTCTGTAGCCCAGGCTGGTTCTGAACTTACTATGAAGCCCAGGCTGGCCTTAGACTCATGGCAATCCTCTTGTCTCAACCTTCCGAGTGCTGGGATTACAGGCGTGTGCCACCACTCAATTTGTGTGGTTGCTGGGGAGTCAAACTCACATACTTAGCATTTGACTTTGCATTTGCTAGGCACGTGTTTTAACTGCTGAGCCATTCCTCCAGCTTCCTCCCTTTCAATTTCATGAAAGAATTTAAAGAGCATTATCACTAACTCTTCCCTAAAGTTCTAATAAAATTCTGTGGTGAATTCTTCAGTTTCTGGGCTTTTCTTTGTTGGTAGATTCTCCGATGCTGCCTCAGTTTCATCCCTGGATTTGCTCTGTTCAACATCTCCTTGGCTCACTTTGTGTCAGGGAATTTATTCATTTCTTCTGAGTTTGTTGGAATATAGTTTTTCAAAACAGTTTTGTTTAATTCTCTGGATTTCAACAGTGTCTGTTGTGATTTCACCTTTTACATTTCCAGTTGCATTGGTGGATTTTTTCTTTCTTTTGATGAGTTTGGCTAGAGGTTTATTGATATTCTGTCTGGTTGACCTGTCTAGTTGTTTGAATGGGATATTGAAGTCCCCTAGTATGATGGTATTGGGGCCTTTTTGGTCTTTCATGTCCCATAGTTTCTGTTGTATGTAACTGGGTGTGTCTCCATTGGATCCATATATGTTTATAGCTGTAAGCTCTTCCTGTTGGATTGTGCCTTTTACCAGATTATAGTGACCCTCTTTGTCTCTTCTGATTGGCTTTGGTGTGAAGTGTGCCATGTCTTAGAATAATATAACTACTCCTGTTTGTTTCTGGGCTCCAGTAACATGCAGTATTCAGTCTGTGTGCTGCTTTGTGGTGAAGTGTGTCTCTTGCGGACAACAAATGCTTGGGTTTTGTGTTTTGATCTGCTCAGCCACTCCGTATCTTTTGATTGGTGAGTTAAGGCCATTCGCATTGAGAGTGATTACTGCTAAGGGTTCTGCTGAGTCCTGTCGTTGAACTCTTCTTCTCCATTTGGTTCTTCGCTGTTTCTTTTCGTTACACTTTCTCTTTAGGCGTTTCCTTTCCTTTATGCTTTTTTGTGTTGCTTATGTCTCTGTTTCTCTCTAAGATGCCTTTGAGTATTTTCTGCAGTGGTGGGCTAGTGATTGCAGATTTCTTTAGGGATTCTTGGTTATGAAAAATTTTTACTTACCCTTCAATTTTCAGGGATAGTTTTGCTGGATACAATATCCTGGGTTGACATTTGCTGTCTTTTAAAGCTTGATTTTTTTTTTTTTTTTGAGACAGGGTCATGTTCTGTAGCCTAGGCTGGTCCTGAACTCACTGTGGCAGCCAGGCTGGCCTTGGACTCTATGCAGTCCTCCTGTCTCAGCCTCCTGAGTGCTGTGATGACAGGTGTGCGCTACCATGCCCGGCTTATATGGTGCTGGTGACCGAACTCGGGTACTTAGCACTTGACTTTAACCCCTGAGCCATTCCTCCAGCTCTAAAGCTTGAGAGATACTGCTCCAGGCTGTCCTCCCTAGAACCTGCCCTGCACTCTCAGCTGCTGCAGCTTAGCGTGAAGCTGCTCCTGGGAGTTCCTCTGCCCTGCGTAGACTTCAACCCTATCGTCAGCACTGGGGCTAAAACCTGGGGCCTTTGCACTGCACTGCATCCAGCCCCTTTTTGTTTTTTTAATTTGGGGACAGAGTCTTGCTAAGTCACTGTTGGCCACACTAGGCGTGAACTTGCAATCCTGTCACCTGAGCCTCCAGAAACCACACACACGTGCACACACACACACGCAGTGGGCAGCCCCGTGGTGAGTG
Source organism: Ctenodactylus gundi (assembly GCA_004027205.1). Taxonomy (NCBI): domain Eukaryota; kingdom Metazoa; phylum Chordata; class Mammalia; order Rodentia; family Ctenodactylidae; genus Ctenodactylus; species Ctenodactylus gundi. The sequence goes on from PVKB01001217.1 coordinate 94,950, forward strand.
AGTGCTAAACCCCAGGTGGAGACAAAATGGGTCTCTTCTCTGTCCCTCTTCCGCGAGGGGCAGACCTGCAGCCGAGCTCAGCCGTGGTCCACTCAGGCCCAGTGCCTTCTGCTTCAAACATCGCCAGGCAGTGTACTGGGATATCGTCAGGGTGGACCCTATAGCCTCCCCAGGACCCAGCCACTTAGGTTATCCTGCATCCTGGATGGGTGCTTTTCTGTGTCTCCTGCAGGGAACAAAGAAGCCAGGGAGATGGGAGACCCCTGCCCCCTCTGTGCCCCTCGGGAATCATCCACTTGTATCTAGAGGAGGTGCAAACCCGCACAAGGGGAGTAGGGTTTTGAGGGCACCTTCTGAGTGCTCCGTTATTCCTATTTTCTCCTGTGAGGGAATGCTGTAGACCCATGGGGTTTGGGGCAGGCGATACGTCCTGATGGCCATTCCAGAACCTTCCAGAGAGTTTCTACAGGTCAGATCCTTGGTTGTCCCACAGACTTATGAGGTGGCGCGCCCAGTCCCACCAAACTCAGTGGCAGCAGGCCAGCGACTGCCTGGGGATGCTTGAAGCAGAAGGCACTGGGCCTGAGCGGACCACGGCTGAGCTCAGCTGCAGGTCTGCCCCTCGTAGAGCAGGGACAGAGAAGATACCCGCTTTGTCTCCACCTGGGGTTTAGCACTCACAGACCACTTTGTGTGTGTGCGCACACATGTGCATGCATGTGCATGTGTGTGTGCGTGCGTGCGCGCTTCTGGAGATGGAGCCCGGGGCCATCACACTGAGCTACACTGCCAGCCTGTTTTTCAGTTTTGGTTTTGATCCAGGGTCTCACCACGTCACTGAGTTGCCCATGCTGGGCTCCAACTTGGGATGGGTTAGAGACCTGTGTCACTAGGGCTAGTGTGACATTTTTGCTTAAAAGTGAGTGACTTTCCACTCCGATTACTGTGCTTGGAAGGTGGGGTGCTCTTGCCGTGGGACTCGGCGTGAGCGTAGACGCAGGAAGGAGCAGTTCTGGGTGATAGCTTCTTGGGGTGCCTCCTTCGCGCGGGCAGCACCTCCCCCTGCTGGCTGCCTAGGCCCTGGGGGACCATTTCCCCAGCATGGACCCCACTGTGTGAGACCCTGGAGCCAGTCAGCCCTTTCATGGCAGTACCCCAGCTTTCCTCCATCACGCTCTGTGGGGCTCAGCTTGGATTGGCATTGAGGTGGGTGGGTGGGTGGCACTCCTGCTGTCCAGCTGCTCTTCTGTCCCCTAAGCCTGGATGCTCCTGGGAGGTCTGTCTGTGGCTTGGTTAGCCCTGTGCTAGTTCCAGAGGTGCTGTGACCCCACAGCTCTCTTTCCAGGAGCTTAAGAGGTCACAGGCTCTCAGATCTGGCCTCTGTGGCTAGAGGTGCTGGACTTTGGCTTGGAGTGAGGACAGGCCGTATGACACACAGTTTAATTGAGGAGTCTTTAAGACGTCAAGAAAAGCTTTTAGCTAAGTGTAGATGGCCGATGTGCAGAATCCCAGTTGCTGTGGAGACTGAAGTAGGAGATCACAGTTGCAGGCCAGCCTGGGCGACTTTGCAAGATCCTGCCTTAGAGTAAAAATTTAAAAGTTCTGGGGTGTAGTTCAGCATCTGAGAGCTTTCCCATCGTGCCAGGGGCCCCTTTTCAATCTTCAGAACTACAAAAAAGGGGGTTGTATCCAAGGAACGAGGAGCCATACCCAGCAGCATCTCAGAGTGTTAAGCCTACAAGCTGGTGCTGCAGACCCCAAATCCCTGCCCTCACCCCTACCAAGGCAGGGGCTCTCTGCAGAGCCCGCACCCTGTACCTGGGTACTCTGGGAAGGCTGTTCGGGTGGCCGGTGGATTTACTGAGGCAGGCAGTGCTGCGGGGCCATCCTGGTACGGGCCCCCTGCCCATGCACATGTGCGGGCAGGTGTCCTCTGGCTGTCCCACAGCGGGAAGAGAGGAAGAGGAGGGAGGCGCAGCCAGATAGGTGCCCAAGGCTGTGCAGCACTGGCTGTGCTGCCCGGACAGAGACCTTGCCCCAGGCCCCTGCTCCCAAGCTGGCCCTTTGAGCCCACCCGGAACAGGAAGCATAGGGAACTGAAAGTGGTCCAGTTGCTGCTCTGACCTACAGGTGGGTTAGTTGAGGCAGAGAGCAGTGAGCTGCACCTAGGGGTCACCCGAGGGTAGGGCAGCAGCCTCTGGGGACTCTGGCCTACACCCTGGGCCGTCCATGAGCTCTGGGAAGCCGAAAGGAGAGGCTGGCTGTGCTCTGTTAGCCCCAGTCCTGCTGAGAGGTGGCCTGAGGCTCATCCTCTTGTACTGCTGGCCCGGCTCCGGCAGCCTTTGGGGATGGGCTGGTGAGGTGGGTGGGGTCCACTGCAGGGGAGGGCTCCAGCCCCTCCTACTGGGCACCTGCCTTTGGCTGGCTGACTGGCAGCTCTGCCGCAGGACATGGAACAGATTGGCACTGCACTGGTGGCCTCCTCCCATGGCTGGCCCCCTGCGGTCTGCAGATGCGCAGGTCCTCTGCAAGCAAGGCAGCGCTGGCAGCTCCGGAAAGCAGCTCCAGGCTGCTGGGCTCTCCGGCCTCCCCCTGGCTTTTGTTTGGGTTTGTTTGGAAATTTGCTGGAGAAAAGGAGGCCAAGTCCAGGGATGAGGCTGCGTGGAGGGGACTCGGCCTGAGCTCATGAAAGCGAGCGCTGGGGCCAGCAGGGAGTGCGGAGCTGAGCAGGTTCCTCTCCAGGCTGGCAGGCAGCTGCGGCTCCGAGGGCGCGTCCTGCCTCTGTGGGCGGGAGATTTTCAGTCTCACAGGTGTGTGTTATTTCCCCCTTTGTGGGCATGTGTTTGTCTGGGGGGGTGTATTTTTGTATCTGGGTGAGTTATGTGGATGTGCGTACCTGTGTGTTTGTGTGCTGGAATGTTGCATACGTGTCCCATACAGTGTTTGTGTGTTTGGATATATATGTATTTGTGTGTGCATGTATGTGCTTCTGTGTATTTTTATGTACACACCTGAGTGTTTATGTGTGTACCTATGTGTTTGTGAATGGGCATCTGAGCATTTGTGTGTGCTCCTTTGTGTGTGTACACCTATGTTCATATGTGTTTTTGCATTTCCATGTGCATACCTGTGTTTCTGTGTGTGCTCCTGTGTGTTTGGGTGTGTGTTCCTGTACATTTGTGTGTGCATGTATGCATTGGTGTGTGTATGCTTGTGCATTTGTATATGTGTGTGACTGGTAGTTCAAAGTGGTCCCAGGTAGGTGACAGCCAGCAGGGTCACGTGGCATTGACCACATCCTCTCTTTGAAACAATATTTGGACAGTGACCCCAGCTCCACCTCATCTAGTTAGATTCCCCGCACCCTGAATCTTAGCCTGGCACTTGGACGGGCTGGCCAGCCCAGCAGATGGATGGGATGGGCCTGGGTGACCTGCCAGGGTCTGATGCCTTGGCGAGGAGGAATGTTTGGAGGCTTTGGTGCAAGCTGTTGTGTGTCACCTGGCTCCAGTGGGGCAGGCAGGGTCCACTCTGCACCTCAAGACATGAAGTCTGGGCTCCCTGCTTGCTCTGTGACTCCCTGGGAGCTGCTTTCCAGGGGGTGGGGGGAGTATCTCACAGTGCCAAGGCACCACCTGGCCTTTAAAAGGCATGGCCTTGAGCCGCTCCAGATGCACTCTGACAGACTGACGGTTGTCAGAAGTGACCTGGTGAGAGCTGCAGTCAGCAGGGCTGGGAGGGGGCGCCATGCGACTTCTGACCTTTCCCCACGGGAATGCTGTTGCAGGGATAAACGCACAGGCCCGGAGGCTGCAGCGGATCCGTGCCAAGGGCACCTCGAGCCTGGCCCCGGGGGCTTTCCAGAGCTCGCCTCCCCCCTGCCTGCGGCGGACCGTCAGTGAAACCAGCCTCAGCCCAGCCGCTGTGCCGCCCGAGGAGCCGGCCCAGGACGCCATGCGCTGCTCTCTGTTCCAGGCCCCGCACCTGCTGCTCCTGCAGGGCTACAGCCAGCAGCACGTGAGCCACCTGGGCCCTGCAGCAGGGTCTCCCAGTGGAGGGGAGTAGCGGCGGGGCAGCAGAGGCAGCCGGGAGAAGCTGGCACCGCACAGTCCCTCCCAGAGTGAGACTGCCTACGCCCCAGGCTGTGTTGCCATGCCTCAGCCAGGCCCCAGCCTCCGGGGAAGTGAACAGGCCGGAGTCGGGCCAAGCCAGACTGGTCCTCACTCAGGAAATGGTGGGCGCCAGGTTTGTACTTGGGATATTTTCTGAGAAAGGCCCCTTGCCCCTGCCACTCCAAAGCCACTTCTTACCCATGTGTCTCGCGTGCCCGTGCTTCTCAGAGCTGCCCCTAGCTGCTACCTGCCTTGTGGCACTGCGCGTTGCCGCTCGCCGGCCTTGCTCGTTCCCAGGGTCCCTTTCCACTCAGCGTGGTAAGTGCCCTGCAGTGGCCCCTGGCTTCAGTTGCAGGTGATGCCAGGCTAAGCGAGGTGGGCAGCACAATCTGTGGGTGACCTGGGCTGACCTGCCTGTGTCATATGTCTGCTTGCAGGACAGCCTCGTATACGTGCTCGGCAGGGAACGGCACACTGTGGGCCAACGCACGCCGGCCAGCAGGCCCAGCATCAGCCTTGCGGCCCCAGACATCCTGCCTTTGCACTGCACCATCCGCAGGCAGCGGCCCCGCGGCGGCGGCCCCGCCAGAGACAGGCTGCTGCTGGAGCCCGTCGCAGGGGCAGTGGTGGCTGTCAACTTCGCCGAGGCGGGGCCAGGTGCTGTGGAGTTGCGCCATGGGGACCTGCTGTCACTGGGCCTGTACTACCTGCTGCTGTTCAAGGACCCTGCGCAGGCCCAGCCTCTGCCCACTGGGGCTCTGGCCTGCCTCCGCCCTCCACCCCCAAGTTGCAGGCTGTGCGGTGCCACACTGCAGGCCCGCGAGGCTGCCTCCCCGGGCCCCGACCTGAGCCCTCACCCCTGGCGGCAGCTGCGCCTGGAGTTTGAGCCTGATGCTGAGGACGCGCTGCTGCAGAAGATCATGACGCTGGTTGAGCCGGGGGGCGATGACTACAAGCTGACGCCTGCCTTTCTTCTCTGCCTCTGCGTCCAGCACGCGGCCACCTGCTTCCAGCCGGGTGCCTTTGGGAGGCTCCTGCTCAAGATTACCAGCGGGATCCGCGACACTGTCTGGGTGAGTGGCGCAGGTGCGGGGTCTGCCCCAGGTGCAAAGACCACTTCCATGCCCCCCTCCAGGTGCCGGGTAAGTAAGAGAGCATGGTCAGCCTGCCCTGGGCACAGGAACCCCTCCTGGTGCCCTATGCTGGTGCCAGGCTGGGCAGGGGGCTTTTCAGGCGGTTGCAGGGCACCTTATCCTGGGGGTGGACTGGCTGAGGTGGGGACTCCTGCTGCGCCTTGCTCTGGCCCGTCTGACTCCCCATGGTCCAGCCCAGCCTGGAGCCTCCACCTAGCCTGACGCGGTGCCCTGGGGCCTTGCGCTGCAGGGAGCTCTTCCAGGCCCTGCCCACAGGCGTGGCATCTTATGCCTTCTGCCCAGTGGCTTAGCTGCTGCCTGTCACTGCCTCTTCTGTGGGCCCCTGTCTGCAGCCAGCAGGGTGCGGGGCCCGCCAGCTTTGTCACCAGTCACTCAGTGTCCAGCCTGCGTCCCTTGGTCTGGGCCCTGTGGCCCTTGGGCGGAAGTGCTCCCTGCCGGCCTGCCACGGGCACCGTGGGGAGTGAGCAGCGTCCCTGGCGTCCGCCCACTAGAGGCCCGTTCCTCCCTCCAGGTGCACACAGAGGGCTCCCAGCTGGCCTCCGTTGGGCTTGGCAGACGCCGGAGCAGGCTGCCCTGGGTATCCTTCAGCCTCAGCTTCCCTGCTGGGTCCCAGACTCCGCCCCCCCCCCCCCCCCCCCCCCCCCCCCCCCCCCCCCCCCCCCCCCCCCCAGCGGTGACTCCCCGTTAGGGCCCAGAGTACAGCTGTCTTTGCTTGGATAGTGCAGAGGCTCTCCGCTCTTGGCTGCGTTTCTCTTGAGAGGTGGAAAAGGAGACCGTTGGTTGTGGAGAAACCTGATCGATTTCTTGTATTAAAATTTGTACTTAAAAGTCAGGCCTGGTGGCACAGGCCTGCAATCTCAGCATTTTGGGAGGCAGAGGCAGGAGGATCTCAAGTTTAAGCCTAGCTTGGGCAACTTATCAAGACCCTGTCTCAGAATAAAAAATAAGACGGGGGCTGGGGTGGAGCTCAGTGCTTAGGGCACTTACCTCAGAAGCTCGAAGCCCCAGGTTTGGTTCCCCAGCGTCACATTTTAGCCGGGCGTGATGACGAACACCTGTCATCGGGCAGGAAAACTGCCGTGAGTTGACCAGCGTGGGCTACATTAGTGAGTTCAGGATCAGCCTGGACGACAGAATGAGACCTTGTCTCAGTAAACAAACAAACAGATAAATGGCCTGAGGATATCTTCAGTATGAAGGCTGTGATTTCAGTTCCCAGTACTCAAAAAAAGGCCGTGTTAAAAATATTTGAACCTTTTAGTCTCCTTTTTAATGATACAGAAAGATGCTTTTCTTTTTATTCTCTCGCTCTGTCTCTATTTCTTTCCCTTCCTTTCTCTTTCTTTTCTTGGGTCTCCCCATGTCACTGAGTTGTCCAGGCTTGGCTGGGACTTGGGGTCCTCTTCAGCCTCCTAGAGCCCCGCGGTTATAGATTTCAGCTGGCTCTGGGTGGAGAGATGCTGAGGTCCGCGGGCTGGAGTTGCTTCTCAGGTCAGGAGCCTGGGTTTGAGGATGGGAGGGTGTCTGTGAGATGCTGCAGTTTCTCTCTGGCTACACCTACACCGTGTGTGTCTGCCGTTGCTAGTGGCCCATGAACGGACTTAGACCTCTTAAAACTGAGCTCAAATAAACTTTTTTCTCTTTAAAAAGAAAGTGTGAAGCTTTTTAAAAGCAAAAGCCAGGTAGGCCACCTCATCCAAAGGGATGCATTGGAGGTCCTGGGTGTGGTGGACTGTGGAGCCACACCCTTGAGGTCCTGGCTTGAAATTGGACAAGGTCCCCTGCTGCCCAGCCACATGCGTGGGCCTGAGCGGTTCAGGCAGCTGCTTCCCTGTGGACTGCTGTGACCAGGAGTGGTCAGTTGGTTTAAAGATGTGAATTTTCGCGCGGTCCTCAAAAAAGTTCTGTGCCAGGCATGCACCAGCGAGGCGAGCACCCTTCCAGAGCCACCTACATCACAGGCAGGGAAACTGAGGCTAGGAGACCATGAGCCCCTTGCTGAGGGGGAATGATGGGTCACAGGGCCAGGTTCCATCTGAGTGTGTCACCCAGGATCACCACTGTGACTGGCACACCGGGGACCAGACCTGAAGATAGAGTCTGGCAAGGGGAGCTGCTGTGTGAGGCCCGTAGCTCTCGGGAACGGGCATGAGAGTGCAGGCTCCCCATGCCACATGCGCCTGGCAGCCCGCTTGCTCCCTGGCTCCTGAGCACCAGCAGCCCTTCTCTTCCCACGGGCCTCTCGTTCCTGACCCAGAGAATGGGCTCATGTGCACCTTGCAGGACCCAGACGCTAGAACACAGCCCATCAGCGGCTCTCAGTAGTCAGCAGATCCTCCTGTGTCGCTAAAAATCAAGCACCTGGGAAAATGCCTGTCCACGTGCAGAAGAGCGAGACTAGACCCGCGTCTTCCACCGCGTATCGAAGTCAAGTCAGAATGGATGGAAGAGCTAGTGCGTGTTAAAG